>JAFVLL020016959.1:64720-153438 GCA_021397915.2 Tor tambroides
CTAGAGCCGGACACACGAAATAAGAGTTCAGTTTTTTTTCTTAGCTTTTTTTTTTTAATGGAAGAGTTTATTAAACTTAAAATAATTGTATTTATTTAATTGCTTATTAAATTATTATTATTTTTTTTAGCATCACATTTGATCCATCAGGCTTTTATGGCTCATATAGGATGATACAGTGAGAATACGAAGGGAGACTCAAACTGAGCAAAAATTTGCAATTTGGTGCAGATGCTGATATTTATATGACAAAATTCTGATACTTGTAATGAAAATCAATGAGAACAGCATAACAGATGATATAAATATCAGTCATTACCCTATATCTCCAATAATATGTTTTAGTAAGATGAGATTTAAATGTTTAGTTTGAGGATCAAAACACAATGCAATGCAACACAATGATGATTGACAGATGAACAAACAAACGTTCCTCAAAAGCCTGATGATCATATTTGATACTGATATTTCTAAAAAAATAATTAATGGATAATCAAGTAAAACTAAGCTGCTTCAGTCCAGTAAGTGTTCATCTGGATATTACTAACAATATCAAAGTTATTCTTATGTTTACTTGATAAAAATCAGTAAAGATTTGACAGCAAAAAGACACGTGAAGCACGAGCTGAAGGAGGACTGTAGTACATTTAAGTTTAAACTATCATTCAGATGACAGAAGGCATGGAGTGGATTGTGTGCAACAGGTTTAACAGTAAAGTTTTGATCATGTTGGTCATTTAGAGGCCTTAGAAATTTCCATATCAAATATGATACAGCAGGCTTATATTCAACTTATTCACATCTGTCAAATTACATCCAAAGTTCAGACTGGTTAAAGGAAACTTGTGTTATGACGATATCTGTACGTACGTGTGTGTGTGTGTGCTTTTGTGACAAATGAGGACATAAATTTGTATAATGACAAGGGTATGACATAGGTATTACAAGGAGAAGGTGACTTTTCAGGACATTACCCCATGTCCCCACTTTTCAAAACGCTTATAAATCACACAGAATGGAGTGTATTGAAAATCTGAAATAGCATAAAGTTTCCTGTAAGGGGTAGGGTTAGGTGTAGGGTTGGTGTAGGGCAGTAGCACACACAGTTTGTACAGTATAAAAACCATTACGCCTATGGAACGTCCCCACTTTTCACAAAAACAAACATGTGTGTGTATGTGTGTGTGTGTGTGTGTGTGTGTGTGTGTGTGTGTGTTTTTGCTTACATGTTGTGAAGGACACACCAGCCGCAGTGAGGGTCTCTGGAGCTCAGACATTCAGAGCAGCTGCTGTACTGAGAGCAGCGCTCCACCGGCACACGCGTCACCTGCACAAACACACACACACACACACAGTCAAACTGAGAAACACTGCAGTCATACAGCACATCTGCAGCCAAATCAAGAGATGCTGTAGGCCAGAGACGAGTGCTGGAGTGAGAGAAACACGCTTGCTGCTGCCTGCATGTGTATGTGTGTGGTACAGGTGTGTGTGTGTGTGTGTGTGTGTTTGCATATGGAAAGCACAGAATCAGCTTATCACATGCTGCGCCATCTGACAGTTACACGGAGATCAGCGTTTGATTGACAGGAACCCTGAAGCCCTCCTGCTGAAAACAGCATAACATCAGTGTGTGTGTGTGTGTCTGTGTGTGTCTGTGTGTGTGTGTGTGGAGGAAGAGGAAGCAGAGGAGAGATGGAAGGAAGGAAAAGAGGAAGGACACAAGAACAGAAAAAACAGCAAGTATGCTCGAAAAAAGAAAGTTAAACAGTAAAGGAGGAGTGAAATAAAGAAAGATTAAACTATGAAAATACAACAATAAAAAAAACAGTTGAATGAAAACAAGTAAAATATTGAAGTAAAAAAGTAAAATATAAAGTGAAAAAGTGTAAAATAAAAGAAATTAAACTATGAAAGTACAAAAATGTATGAACGAAAACAAAGAATGAAACGGAACAACAAAAGGACAGAAAGAATGGAAGTACAAAGTGCAAAACGCATAAAGAAGAATGAACAAAAAGTTTCTAGAAAATTATATAGAAAAGAATACAAATAAAATAAATGAAAGAACTAAAATGTAAAAACAAGAGTGAAAAAAGAGTGAAATAATGAATAAAAAATGAATTAAAGTACAAAAACAGGAAAGTGCGAACAAAGTATGAAAAACAAAGAATGAGTGGAAGTATAAAATAATATGCAAAAGCATAAAAAATGAAATGAAATGAAAATGAACAAATGAAAGTATGTATGAATTACAAAGTTCATCAGTTCATGTGTCGGATGATAATAACTGTATAAAGATACATCTGAAGGCAAATATAAACTCAGAATGCATGATGGGAAATACCAGCCTATAAATCCAACCTAACAACACACACACACACACACACAGACACCGTCAGTCAGTCAGGTGTGAGCAGTCGTTCACGGAGGACTATCAGCTTACAGAGTGAGAAACAGTGATGGAGGAATGAAGACGAGCAGAGAGGAAGAACAGATGGTGAGATGGTGAGGATGACGTGGGTCAGGTGTGTTTGTGTGTGTGTGTGTGTGTGTGTGTGTGTGTACTTGTTTTTTCTATCCTGGTGGGGACTTAGACCTGAATACACACAGCCTCATGGGGACTTGTGTCACGGTGGGGACCTAAATTGAGGTCCCCACGGGTAAACAAGCTCATAAATCACACAGAATGAACTTTTTTGAAAATGTAAAAATGCAGAAAATTTTCCTGTAAGGGGTAGGTTTAGATGTAGGACGATAGAAAATACGGTCTGTACAGCAGAACAATATTACGCCTATGAGAGTCCCCACGAGGATAGCAGAACAAGTGTGAGTGTGTGTGTGTGTGTGTGTGTGTGTGTGTGTGTGTGTGTGTGTGTGTGTGTAGGGCACAGGAGCTGCTCTGTGAAACAAGTTGACCATATGCAACCTGTCAGTGTGTGTGAAAATATGCAGTGTAAAAGAACAAAGAAAATGAACATGCAATAAAGGCAACACCACTTGACATGAGTTCAGTATTAATTTGTCATTTTAATATATGGTGAAACCCATCATGTAACACACACACACGCTCGTGAGCAGCCGCCAGCGCCGTTCATCTGATATTCAGCGTGTTAAACTGCAGCCTGCAGCCAAAACAGACGCAAATGAATTCAAGATGAATGACACACACACACACACACACACACACACACACAAAACACCTGATAGTAGTGCGAGTCAAAACACACACACACACACACACACACACACGACACCACCTGATAATAGTGTGAGTCAGAACACACACACACACATTCTGAGAGATGAGGGAAAAACTCAGAGCCTCAGGCATCAAACGTCAATCAAATATGTGACACGATGATGACGTGTGTAACATGAACACACACACACACACACACACACACACACACGGGTGATCTCTACATCAGCCTCTATATCTCAGACAAAAACTCTGTTATCAGGTGATGTGGGAAATGATTGTATTAGAGTGGAAACACAACCTTTCACAGTCAAAGGTTTTTGTCATAAAACATACAAAACATAATACATGTTTGGAAATAAACATGAATAAATTGCTTTTATATTTAGCTTTTAATAAATAGCTAAAAAGCTTTTTTGTTAGAAATGTTAGAAAATTTTTTATTTCAAATAAATGCTGCTCTTTTGAACTTTCTATTCATCTATGAATCCTAAAAAATAAAATGTATCACAGTTTCCACAAAAATATTCAGCAGCACAACTGTTTTCAACATTGATAATAATCAGAAATGTTTCTTGAGCAGCAAATCAGCATATTAGAATGATTTCTGAAGCATCATGTGACACTGAAGACTGATGCTGAAAATTCAGCTTTGATCACAGAAATAAATTACAGTTTACAATATATTCAAATAGAAAACAGTTATTTTATATTGTAATAATATTTCAGTTTTACTGCCTTTAGTGTAATTTTGATCAATTAAATGCAGCCGTGAAGAGCAGAAGAGACTTCTTTAAAATAAATAAGTAAATAAATAAATCTCACCAATTCCAAATTTTGAATGTAGTGTATATTTTGCAATAAACATGAACAAAAATATTTTGTTTTTATAGACAATGACTGAGTTTTATACTGTATTATGGCTTTTGATTCAACTACAATTTGCAGTTCCTTATGGGAAGAAGAAGTTTGCTCCGTCACAGATGAATAACTTTTTATTATTTTTTTTCTTGATTGGTTTAATTGGTCCATTTAAACTAGCATTGATCCAGTGTGAAAGCTAAAGCACGTGTATATAATAGAAGAATGTGTGCTGTGTGAACGGCCCTAATGCAGAAATGAGAGAAAACTTTCTCTCTCTCTTCCATTACTGTCAATGTGTTTTAGTAAAAACATCTCAACCAATCAAGAGGCTTTTAATACAGCCTCTACACACACACGATCAATACTGAACCACACACACACACACACAGACAGAGCTGAAGTTCTTAATTGCAGTAAGACTGGATGATTCACTCGCTGCTGATATGAAGGATTATGGGATTAACTTTGCTCCAGATGATCAATGATTCGATTAGACAGAACAAAAAGGTTAAGACTTTAAAACACATGAGCTTAAACACACACACTCCTGTGCATCCATGTGATAACCTCCATCACAGCTCCTCTATTATTAAACCACAGCTCTTTCATTCAAGACAAATCATCCATTTAAGAGCCCACATTCTACACTTATCTTTTATTTCATTCCTCATTTTTAATGTCCTCATTTAATGTCATTTGCTACTGCACCTTTAAGACTTCTATATGCAAATGACTCTGATCTGATTTGCTAACCTCTACACACCTGCATATTTCACAATGCTGTTTGAGTAGATTCTGATATGTGATCCTGGACCACAAAAGCAGTCTCAAGTCGCTGGGGTATATTTGCAGCAATAGCCAACAATACACTGTATGGGTCAAAATTATAGATTTTTAGTTTTTTTATCCCAAAAATCATTAGGATATTAAGTAAAGATCATGTTCCATGAAAATATTTTGTAAATTTCCTACTGTAAATATATCAAAACTTAATTTTTGATTAGTAATATGCATTGCTAAGAACTTCATTTGGACAACTTTAAAGGAGATTTTGTCAATATTTAGATTGTTATTTTTTTTTTGCACCCTCAGATTCCAGATTTTCAAATAGTTGCATCTCAGCCAAATATTGTCCTATCCTAACAAACCATACATCAATGGAAAGCTTATTTATTCAGTTTTCAGATGATGCATGAATCTCAATTTCTGAAAATTGACCTTATGACTGGTTTTGTAGTCCAGGGTCACATATGTAAATGTGGGCGGTCATATGTTACCATGGCGACAGGTTGTTTTTGCCACCTAGTTTAAGCTGCTGTGACTGTGGAGGAGTTTGATATCCGCTCAAGCATCATCCAGATGTGTCTATCATCTGGTTTCATCTGGAGAGCATCCTATCGCGCGGTGGTTCGCCCCCGGGGCCGAGCGCAGCGGCCGGGCGAGAGGAGACAGGCTATCAAACACTTTTTAATTAAGTGCTGGAGAACAAGGGGCCAATGCTAAATTACTCTGTCAGGGCTTTAAATGGAGCTTGTGCTTTTGCCGAGCGGCGCCTCAGACTCTCAGCCAGCCGTTTTCATTATCCTGTGAAGAAAAGTGAAGGAACGGGAAAAATAGAAACTGACAGAACACAAAGAGACGGGAACAAAGAACGACTTCTTGTATTTTGCAGGCATATTCTTATGGGAGACACCATTATATTTGTCACTGTTGTCTCAAACACACACATAAAATGTCAAAATCATTAAAAAAAAAGTCCTTTAAAGTGGCAGTGTGATATTTCTGCTTTACTAGCATCACCTAACAGAAGTGCAGAAATGAGATTCTCCATATAAATCACACCCTCCATCTCTCATTGGTCAGTTAAACTGATAGCCCCGCCTCAAACTCACATGATGAACCAATGAGAAATTAGAGTCAGCTTTAGAACATGAGACAAACATGGAAAATTGAGAGCACAGCAACACATTATATATTACATCAAAGCATATTAACATCAAACATCACAATTCATATAATATCATGAGTTTGTGATAATTTTTATTGATTATGTGTCCAGCTGTGATGTTTTATCTGGATTCAGGAGGGAATGTTCAACAGCAGATCAATGGAGTCTCATGTGATGTATAGAGCAGATACACACACATTACAGAGGTGTGTGTGTGTGTGTATACACTAACACATCAATAATCAGATCAGATGACACTGTAATGTACATCATCTCATTGATCTCTCACTGTATGTCCTACATGTGTGAGAGACTAAAATAACTATAACACACTCACGGGTGACTGTTTCGCGTGTCAAATAATTGAGCTGGGTATTACAATCACCTCATGATCTGATAAATATCATGATGCATCATGATTCAAAACTGCAATGCATGATTATATCATAATTGCATCAAGACTGAAACTACATCAAACGAATGATAATGAGAACATGTTGCAATATAAGACAGTAGTTTCTATCTCCCTGCACAACAGAAACTCCCTCTCACAGCTTTGCTGTTTAACCCTCCTTCTGTGTTCAGGTCAACTTGACCAACCTTTCTTGAAATTTTGTGACTTTTTCCTGATGAATGCACATTGGTTCAATTTGTTTTGGAAAGGCTGAGCAGATTTTGGTGACTAAGACAGTGTTAGAGGTCAAACTGACTCCCACTGGTTTCCATGCAGCTCGTCAAAACTCAACACCAAAACACTTCATAATAAGGTTTTTAACAGTAGTTAATGCATTAACTAACAATGAGAAAGACACGTTAAGAGAATCTATTCATCTTTTATAACATTTTGTTCATAAAAATAAATTCACTGTCAGATCTTTTTTGCTCAAGTCAATTAAATATTAATAGATATAAAAACACTAGTGTTCTCTAATCTTTTTCTATTCTATCTTCTTGTTTTTTTTTTTATTTATCAATAAAAAATTGACCCTCTAGTCTAACACTAGTGTTCTCTATTCTTTTTCTATTCCAACTACTTTTCATTGTTTTTATTTGTTATAAAAAAAACACCTTATTACACCAAGATGTTCATGTCTTTCTGTCTTTAGTCACAAAGAAATTACGTTTTTGGGGAAAACACTCCAGGATTTTTCTCCATATAGTGGACTTCAATGGTGGCCAATGATTTGAAAGTCCAAAATGCAATTGGCATCATTAGCATTTAAAGGGACATGCAACGAAACGGTTTGCTGTGAACAGAGCTGATTTTGACAGGGTAAAAAGGGTGGTTTTACACTATCATTGAGAAATATTAACCAAAGTATGTTATAGACTTTTTATTAAGACTCTAAAGACTCATATCAACTTGTGGAAAATGGGCATCCGACGACCCCTTTAAAGCCAGCACTGTGAAGTGTGTGAAGTCCGTGTTCTCACCTGTCTGTCGGTGAGCGTGTAGATGAACTGCAGGTCTGGGCTGAACAGCGTGTCCCGCAGCACCGGACTGCCCTCGCTCACCGGGACGCTCTCGTACAGCAGCGCCGGCCGGGACGGACTCACCGAATTAATCAGAATCTGACAAAACACAAGCCACAGCAAGACCATTAACATCTCATTAATATCCCATAATACCAGACCAAACGCTTTCATCATGTGAAAACACAAACATCATTACAGTAATGCCATCAGAGCGTCAGGACAACAAACGCAGGCTAATCGCTGCGAATATAATCATCTCTGTCTGCGTCTCTCAGGAGAGAATCGAGAGCGTTTCCATCCCTACACCGCCGGGATCAAATCCCTCATTCTCCATCAATCTCTCTGCACGAATACAAGAGGATTAGATACATTAGCTGCTAATTGAATCATACAATGAAGACAGATAAAACTATTACACCGACAGCACATTCATACAGGCTTACTGCTCCAGTCACGCACAATCCACTTCTAAACACACCTCGCTTTACAGACCGACTACAACTGAACGTCTTCATACAGCCGTTCACAAAGGTCATCTGAAATCACTGCTCTCCATGAAATGTCATGCAGTATTTCCCAATTATTAATCATTATGATTCATTCAAACTGCAAACTCAGCGCTAATGAATCAATTAGCACTCCTGACTTTTACAAGCAGAGACAAGAATGAAAGAACATTTAGCAAAAAACAAGAAATTTGGACAACAACTTTGGATCTTTAAACAGATTAAATTTGAAGATAATTAGCAGAATATACATGAGAACAGTCGTAACTGTAAATGCTGCTTTCAATCATACAAATTGCATTAAAAAAAAAAAAATTGCAATAGACCTATTTCACACACCTGTTCAAAAGTTAGAGGTCAGTACAATTTTTTTTAAAATAAATTAATACTTTTTAGCAAGGACGAACTGAATTGATCAAAAGTGACAGTAAAGGCATTTATAATGTTACAAAAGATTTCTGTTTTAAATAAATGCTGTTCTTTTGAGCTTTCTTTGAATCAAAGAATCCTGAAAAATAAAATGTATCACAGTTTCCACAAAAATATAAAGTACACAAGTGATATCAACATTGATAATAATCAGAAATGTTTCTTGAGCAGTAAATCAGCATATTAGAATGATTTCCGAAGGATCATGTGACACTGAAGACTGGAGTAATGATGCTGAAAATTCAGATTTGATCACAGAAATCAATTATATTTTAACAGATATTCACACAGAAAACAGCTGTTTTAAACTGTAATAATATTAAACAATTTTACTGTTTTTCCTGTATTTCTAATCAAATAAATGCAGCCTTGGTGAGCAGAAGAGACTTCGATTAAAAACATTTTTTTAAATCTCACTGAAACATCTCTATTTGTGATCTACAGAAGAAACACAGTCACACAGGTTTGAGTGAATGATGACAAGACTTTTCATTCAGATACACTGAGCATATATGAGTGTATGAATGTAATGAGACCCGGGGGAAGTATATATTACTTATGTAAATATGATTTAGCAAGGGGAAGGGGGCTGTTCTTGCATGTTGAACACATCCATCACTTCTATTGCTCTCAATAAACATGCGCCATTAACTGAGCAACATCTCTGACGGTGACGCGGTAATCGCTCTCCTGCGAGCGCGCTTCTGTGCTTCAGCTAACCGGATATGAGGATAGAGTATCTGTAATGCACTGAGCCTGTTAATATAGCAACATTTCATCTCAAACCACATAAAATCACTTACACACACACTGAGCATACATGAATGAGCAATACACACATCAAATTGAGTTTTACAGCGCCAATGCAAGGAAGATATTAAAATAAGCCGCCTGGGATCATGCTGCAACACACCAGTGATATTTTACTGTCTTTGAGATACTATAGTAGCTTTTATTAATATTTTGAGTTTTTATTTTTATATTTTCAGTTTTCATTTTCATTTTAGTAAATGTTTAGGGTTTGTTCTTCTTTAAATATGTCTATATAGTTTAATTGTTTTTATTTTTAAGTTTTTGTATTTTTTTTCTTTAAATATATGTCTATGTAGTTTATTTGAATTAGATTTTTTATTTTTCTATTTTCATTTTAATTTTAGTAAAAGTTTTAGTATTTTTGTTGTTTTTCTTTACATACGTCTATATAGTTTGCTTGTTTTTCTTTAAATACCTCTATATAGATTTTTATTATTTTATTTGTTCTTTAAATATGTCTATATAGTTTAATTGTTTTTATTTTTAATTTTTCCATTTTCATTTTAATTTTAGTAAAATGTTTTGCATTTTTTCTTTAAATATGTCCGTATAGTTTATTTAAATTAGAGTTTTTATTTTTCCATTTTCTATTTTCATTTTAATTTTAGTAAAAGTTTTAGTATTTTTGTTGTTTTTCTTTACGTACATCTATAGTTTGTTTGTTTGTTTTTCTTTAAATACCTCTCTCTCTCTCTCACTTAAAGTGCTCTCTATATATATATATATTTTTTTTTTTTTTCAATTTTTTCAATTTTTATTATTTTAGTAATACATGTTAATTATTAAATGTTTACTACAAGTTAAACTGAGAAATGCTACCTTGGCAACTACCTAAAATAAAAAGTTTAAGGTTACTTAAGATTTTATTTCAAATAACGATTTTTTTTTTTCATGGTTTTAATTTTAGTCAACTATAATAACTCTGCAACACACAACACAAGGGAATTACAATAACCTTAAACAATACAATGATTAGGTGCAATAAATACAATATAACCCAATAAATTCAAAATTATGATCTGATTAATAATTCAAGACTTCTTTAAAACCAAAAACATCAAGGCATCAAGTGCTGTTAGAAAATGTGCTGAAATGTCTAATCAATATTTGCATTTTCATCTGGAAGATCTAACCTTGACCGTTTCACATGACCGCAATACGCCCCAAAAACGAGATACGATAAACCCATGCCGTTTATGATTTCAAACGCATGTGAACCTGCTGTGAGACATGTTTCATGTGTTTATATGCATAAGAGACAATCTGATGGTTTCCAGATGATGCTCACTTTTACAGATGTGACACTGATGTATCTGTGCTTACCAGGACTACAGGAAGTCAAATAAACACAAGACAGGAAGAGAAACACCAGTATCTGCTCTAGACGTGAATTCATGAGAACAGCACCGGCTTATTATTGTTAACTAAAACTAAAACCATTAAAAAAAAAAAAAAAAAATGTCACTTCTTGAAACAGAATGACCATGTAATAAAATATTTAAAACAACCTTATAATTCAGGTAGTTGCAAAAGAAAACATTTCTCATTTTAATTTAAGTTAAAGTGCTAAAATTATATTTTAAAAAAATTATATTAAACTTAAGAACCAAAATTGGGGGGGGTATATGAAAAAAATTACAAACACAAAAAAAATTACTAAAACTTTAACTTAAATGAAAGCAGAAAATAAAATATTAAATATTAACAAAAACTATAAGAGTGTATCAATGATACTGAAATAACTGTTAGATGCAGAGGTCAGTGTTTTCCAGCTGGTGTCGTGTGTTTAGGCTCCTGACGGTCACACAGGTTATAGATTTTAGGGTTCAAACCAACATTGCATGAGAAGAGGAGCTGCTCAATCTGGTGCTTTTCTTCCAGATGCGGCTCTTTTGTGTCAGTCTGAACCGGGTGAGGGTAACAACAGTAAATACTGCACGCAACATCACCTATTTCAGACGAACGCTCCTCTAAACATCACATAAAACGCTGAACTGTGGGTCAGACAGTCTGTTCTTAAATGAGCAACTCTTGGCGATAAAGACATGTAAAGTGCACCAGACGTCAGGCCTGAACTCATGCAGCGCTGGTGAACTGATGTGAGGTCTTGACTGGATGTGATGTTGGTGTGGCGATACTAATGGCTGTATTTGTGAGCACGGCTGTGATCTCTGAGCAGAGGCTGGACAGCAGCAGCTCATGCTGAACATCCTCCATTGAGCTTGATGAATGGCGTCGAGTGCTGCTGATTTCACTCCCTTCACTCACACTGTGATGCTGCTGATGCTCTTTCATGTTTCACAGTGACTGCAGACATCATGCCACTCACTTTAAACATGTGCAGACTAAATTTAACACGTTCAGCTGCACGCAAACTCTCATGAAATATTAATCAAACTAGAACAGAAACAAAAACACACGCAAAGCCAAACTATCTGTGAATGACTCGTTTACACAGTCTAGTGCTGCTGCGTGATGAACACACACACACACACAGTGTAAAAAATGCAGATATACTGTGGGAAAAACATTAAACACACACACACCCAGCACACACATACCAGACACCCACCAGAGACACAAATAACACAAACACAGGAAGAGTAAGAGAGAGAGTGTGAGTGTGTGTGTGTGTGTGTGTGTGTGTGTGTGTGTGTGTGTGGATGTAAAGACTTGTGCATTATGTGAAAGCGGCGTCAAATATAGTTTGAAGTTGAACTGTTGGTCCTGGTTTACTCAGTTATGCATTGTGGACAAAATTGTTTCCTGAAATAAATGACATCTGTCTAAAGCAGCCCTTTACATAAAAAATAATTCAATTAAGTAAATGTTTTATAAAGATTTTTTTAGGGGAAGCTTGCATTATAACCAATAATAATTATCATCATCCTCATCCTCAACATCATCATAACCATCATCATCATCTGCTAAATCCCACAAACTTCTTTTGAAAATGCACAGGAAGAAATCAAATAAAATAATACAGTACTTAATAAATAATAATAATAATAATAATAATAATTAATGATTAATAATTAATTATTATTATTATTATTATTATTATTATTAAATAATAATAATAATAATAATTAATTATTAATCATTATTAATTAATTAATTAACAATTTTCTTTAAAGATTTTATTATAGTCCAGTCTAGTCATTATAATTAACTTAAAAACAACAGTATATAAAACATTATACAAACAAACAAATGAATACATTTTTTCTTTAATTAAATAAGCTGTAGATTTGTACATTTTTTAAAGTTTTTGTTGAACGTTTGTGTTTGTTACAGTCTAGTCATTATGCTTAACTTCATAAATAGTTTTAATTCTAAAAGTTCTCTTAAAATATTTGTCTATGGTATGTGCTCATTTGGCTAATGTGTATGTGTGTGTGTGTGTGTGTGTGTGTGTGTGTGTGTGTGTGTAATCTGCAGTCACTAGAGGACTGGTCTTCCTCAGGGAGAAGGCGGCGATTACCAAAGCACCGATGCCTAAAATGAGTGTTTAAGGAAGCCAGACATAATTAAACGATGACATATTCCACTTCCTGTCCCCTGATATTACTGCAGTGTCCACCCACACACATCCACCCAACATCTGAAAGAATCAGAGACGATTTAAGAGTCACAAACAATGCTGGAGCCTGACACTGCCATCAGTCAATAGCCCAAAGTTAGAGATCTGCCCAGCCTGTTCCTCTTTAATTCAACACAAGCAGAAAAACCTCCAGAGCAAGAGTGAGAGAAAAACATCTGCACTGTTTCAAGATTCAAGATTTTATTTGTCACATACACAATTATACAGAGTATAACCAACAGTGAAATGTTAGTAAAGCTCCTAGCAGAGGATGGTGTGTTTAAATATTAGAGTGATTCATTGTTCATTTGAATTAAATCAAATATATATATATATATAAAGCACTTAAAGTGCTGTACAGTTGAAAAAAGACTATATGGATAACTTGACACCACTAAATATAATGTAGAAACTTAAATTTTCTGTAAAGCTCCTTTGCAATGATTTGTATCGTGAAAAGCGCTATACAAAAACTTGAATTGAAAACTTGAAATGAATATGAATCACATATATATGAAAAATAAGAAACAAAAATATATTAATTAGAATTTAAAAATGCATAAAACAGATGAATCTGCTTAAACCTAACTGTGAAGCAGCAAGGGCTTTAGAAATTCAGAAAAGAGAGGTTTTTAAAAAAAATGGGTTTTAAAAATGTTTACAGAAGTAAAGGATCTATCTCGAAATTATATTTCTTTACAAATAAATAAATAAATATATACTATAAATAAATATAAATATATTATAAAAGTAATATTTAAATAAAAAAAATAAAAAATGTAAATACAAATAAATTCAGTATATTTAAAAAATATATATATAACTTTAAATCTCTATAATCTAATCAAATTGAATGATTTCAAAAATTGAATCTAAATGACTAGTGAATTCACAGTCAAAGCGCTGTAAAGAAAACACGGCCCGTCTCAGTAACACTGTGAGTGTACAGTAACGTGTGGAGCAACAGGACACACTCTCACACACACACACACACACACACACACACACACACACACACACAGGCGCTCAGCTGTGGCATGTGGCGGTGGTGCGTTGACAGCTGGGTGGTCGCCAGGCAACCAGGTGGGAAACAGATGCTGCAGCTGTGGTCTGGTCTGTTGCCACGGTAACAGCGAGGGCATCGACCCCTGGACGCGGCTGAAGTCACAGAGAGTGTTTAGAGCTTCATCAGAGCCACCGCAAGACAACGCCAGCGCCACCAATTAAGAGTCAAGTGTGTATCGATCCGCACCCGTGTGTGTGTGTGTGTGTGTGTGTGTGTGTGTGTGTGAGAGAGAGTAATTAACAGAGCTCTAGGGGTGCCTGGAAGGAAGTTCTTGGGGTCAAACAGGAAGTGAACAACATTTGAATGAAGGCAGAGAAGTTCAGTCGCTCTGTCTCTCATGACCACACTTATCAAATTACACTAATTAGATGAAAAATATCTTCTGCTGCCAAGAGAAGTCAGATCTGAGTCACATTCCTTCTCTAGTCTATAACAAATAAACATCATTTTGACCATCTCAACATTTTGAAATCTTGCCTAAATAACACGGTACTACAGTAATGACAGACAAGACAAATTAAATGAATAAAGTAATGAATTAATCTGCAACATGAATCTTGAGCAATGCTTTTCTTCAAATAACATGTGAACTGAACATAAACAAATTTGAATAGACTATACAATAAAAGCAGAGAAAGAACTAAATGATAATGAAATTCATTTCAGCTGTTTTCATGATTGATTCTATGGACTATACTGTATCTCAAATTACCATCTGATGCCATCACCACAGCACATTTGTGTGCATAAACAGCTCTTCCTTAAGGAACCGATGGAAACAATAGAAATGAATCATGGGAACTTCATGTTCTAGGAAAAGGAGTGTCTGCCAAAGGAAAACCACTGGCACATAAAACGCCTTTAAAGTCGTGGCAGAGATCTGATCAAAGGTTTCAGAGGCCAAGACAGCCCATCTCTCACACACACACACACACACACACAGACACACAGACACACACACACACGTACGTCTGGTTTGCTATCCTTGTGGGGGACTTTCATAGGCGTAATGGTTTTTCTGCTGTACAGACCGTATTTTCTATTGCCCTACACCAACCCTACACCTAAACCTACCCCTTACAGGAAACTTTCTGCATTTTTACATTTTCAAAAAACTTCATTCTGTGTGATTTATAAGCTTGTTTACCCGTGGGGACCTCAACTTAGGTCCCCACCGTGACACAAGTCCCCATGAGTCTGTGTGTATTCAGGTTTAAGTCCCCACCGGGATATAAAAACAGGTACACTCACACACGCACACACACACACACACACACACACGAGGACAGGAAGTAGCAGCAGTGGCTCATAACATACAGGAAGATGTTAATTCACTTCCACAGGTGTTCAGCACATTTCCTCTTCCAGCATTCCTCAAATCCCTGCGCTGTCTGCTCCAACATCACAAACCAACACAAACACACCAAATCATTTACCGCTCACACTCCTCATCAATAAAATAAAATAAAATAAATAATAATAAAATAAATGGTGAAAAAAAAACATTAAAGTAAAACTAAATAAGAAAAATATCACTAAATATTGACCCTAATTGACAAATTATGCATGGAATCATTTGCTCTGTACAAAACAAAAACATTATTTTTCTGATTTCAAATTCCTGGGCATTGAGAGGGTTCTTTTGCATAGGAGAGGTGGTAACCGTGATAGAAAATTGTTACAAAGAGAGGCTTTTGGGATTTTTGAGTTGAAATCATTAACCCCAACAGGATTAAATGAAGAGATGGATCTTGCAGGCCTTTTGTAAAGGGAAATTGTTGGCATGACAATTATCCCTCATTGATTAAGATCAGCTGTCAACAATTTGCAATTGTGCCTATATAAGTGTGGTGTTGCTTTTTTGCCTCATGAGCACTGAAGAAAGCCTGGGCTGAAACGTCTGCTCTCTGGTCTGTTTTTAATAAACTTTGCACTTTTGTCACTTTTTCACTTTTGCATATAAAAAATAAAAAACTCCATTTTTGGTAGTCCTTTTTTGGTCTGTTTGAATTTTTGCAGTGTGTGGACTGCAAAACAAAACAAAAAACAAGAAATAAAATAATATAAAATAAAGGGTATCATTAGTTATAGTGTAACTAATGTAGTAACTAAATAGTGAAAAAAAAAACATCTTAATATTGGCAAAATACTATACTAATATTAACAAAATTGTCAAATCATAGCTACAGGACCATTTGCTTTCTTCATAGGCAGCATTTTAAAGCATCAGAGATGAGCTCCTGCTTCACGTGTGTGTCATTCACGGGCCTCTATGCTGTCTACGCAGGGAACATACAGTGGTCTCTCATATCTCCATCTGTTTTTGAGATGCTACTAACTGTGAATGATCAAGTAATATGTGTGTGTGTGTGTGTGTCTAATCCAACAGGTTGCTATGGTAACCCCTCCTGAAGCGTTAAGCGCTGATCGCTGCAGAACACGGCCAATGAACAGATCAATCAAAATGATTAGCTGGAGTACAGTAGAAGATCACAGCTAATACACACCACAATTACACAGCAGAAACAACCCTGAGTGACAGAGCATTTACTGACCAACACACACAAACACAGAGATAGAGAGAGTGTTTGCATTAAAACACATATATAAAACACACACACACACACACACACACGGATAGAGAGAGTGTTTGCATTAAAACACATACTTAAACACAGTCTTTTGCCCAACATTAATCAGACAATATTCAGAGAGCAGCACATTGGTAACACAGGCAGATACAGTAAACATGATACAATAAAGACACAGAGTGTTATTTTGTGCCCTCTGGGGTTTCATAGCGCTCTCCTAATAAGACATCCGTCTCCTGGCAACAGTTTCTATTAGCTAATTAACAGCCTAAATGAGGACATGCTTATTTTTGGCATCAGCGCACATGCAAAAGATTAAAGGGACGCTTCACCCAAAAATGAAATCCTGTCATCATTTACTCACCCTCATGTTGATCCAAACCTGTTTGATTTTCCTCTACAGAACACAGAATCAGACGTTCAGGCTGCTCTTCTGCGTTTAATGAAAGGATACGGTGACCAGCGGCTGTTATGCTCCAAATCAAAATAATACAAGTATCATAACAGCAGTGCAGAAGTCTTGCTTCCAGTGAATAATGATTGTGTCTGGTTTCTCACATACAGCATCAAGGATTCCAGAAGATTTGGAATATAATGCAGATGACCGTTATGAAGCTTCAGTGGAGATTTTTATCATTTCTGAAGCAGTGTAACTTCTTTTATGCCCCACAGAAAAGAAAGACAAAGACTTTCAGGTTTGGAACAACATGAGAGTGAGTAAATAATGACAGATATATTATTTTTAATTCCACACACTTATAAATCATCTGTTTTCAACAAAAGAGAAACTTTAAGGGCAAGACCAAAAATATTAGCATTGCAATTTTACAGCTGTACTGTAAAATAAAAGCATTATAATTATTGCTGTTGTTGCTGTGATTGTAATCATTTTTAAATCAATCTTTAATCATTTTTTTTTTTTGCTTTATGCATGTTTTTATTTCATTAATTTCTTATCTGTGTGGATAAGAACCCCCCTGGGGGTACTTTAGTTGATGAAATGCTAGAAATGAAGCCATGAAAATGAAATATTACAATAAAAAAACCTTTCAAAATAAGAACAATTAAAATTGAAACACTTACTAAAAAAATGCAGAATATTTTATCTGTTCACCTACATGTCATGTGGCCATTAACCAACTTCAGAGAACTACAAACGTAGATAAATTATTGAAATATAAACTTAATATCACAGAAGGTTCAGCTGACAAAAAGGTTTAGGAATCCCTGCATTAAAACATTAAAGTACAACAAACATACAGTAACTCCACATGTTCACTATAGTGTGTGTGTTTGAGCATGTGCAGATTGACAGCAGATGGTTGTATGTATAAACTCCACCATCTCACACACACACACACACACACATCAGAGCAGATGACCTGTCTCACTTCATTACACAGAGACAATACAGACACACACAGAGACACATCTTCATTTACGTGGAGTGAAATGTCTGTTAGCATGTTTTAGCAGTTCACCGTTCCCTACACTTCTCCTCGTTGCTCCTCTGGGAGAGAAACGCTCAGACAGCACAGGAGGACCAGGTCTCTCTCCTCGGGGTGTTTACAAACCCTCTCTACCCTGTTTGCTTTATGAACAACAGAAAGGCCTGTTTTCCGCCGTCTCTCAGTAGTTTAGTCTGCTGGTGAACCCTGATCGATGTTTCCTGCTCTCCTGAGAGACATATGAGGCATCAGGAAAGCATTGCTCCCGACGGACAGATAGAAGAGAATATAAGAAGAAAAAAAACACACTTGCAGGAGGCAAATTTGGGATGCAGTTACTGTCTGTAAACTCAGTATGAACTCAACCAAACATTAGTAGGGCAGCTCGATCAATCGAAATAAAACAGATAACATAATATTGCTTAGTATGTTTATCAAACAGCAAAGGCTGTGATTTTTTTAATTTAAAAAAATAATAAAATAAAAGCTAAGTGTGTTTCAGAGTGAAGCGCGGCACTGTGTTCATTTACACATGAGCAGCTCATGATCCAGTTTACACAGCATCTCGAAGCTTATTATTACATAATGTTTAATTTTCTTTTCTTATATTTATTTTTTTATTTTACAGTGAAATATTACAATAGTAATATTACAATATAAATACTTATTTTGTTTAATTCTTTTATTTAGTAATTATAACTGTAATAAAATTATATTATTTTAAAATAATATTTATTATTATTGTTGCTATTATTTTTCTTTTCTTTTTAATTTTACATTGAAATTAATATTTCAATAGAAATATTTACTTTGCATAATATTTATTTAGTAACTATAAAAATATATTTCTAATATTATTATAGAAATACTAAATATTATAGGAAATAATATTATTTTATAGTAATATATTATTATTATTATTATTATTATTATTATTATAGAATATAATATTACAGAAAAATTGTATATTATAGAAATATTTATTTAGCTTAATTTTTATTTAGTAATTATAATCACAATAAAATAATATTTAATATTTATTATTATTATCAATAATAAAATAATAATATTTTAAAGTCATATTGATATATAAATCACAAACATTTTGGCCAAATTGTGCAACCCTATAAACGAACACAACAAAGCTGTATTAAAAAAAGCACAATTTTACCAGCGGTGTTTGTCAAATGTGGCAAAATGCATCTAAAAACACTAGCTGATTTCATTCAGCTTCATTTACATATTTATTCATCTCTACATGTGGCCACGTCACTCACTTGATTTTATCCATCAGGAATTGGAAGGTGAAAAATGTCTCTGAACATTATTCTTCAGTACAAATAAACCAAAAATTTGAATTAAAAAAGTGTCAGTTTTGTTTCCATATTGACGTTCAGCAGGATGAGGTCATGTGACTGTTATTTGACATGATTATCATCACATTCACTGTGCTTCATGTTCACAGAGCCGGAGACTGTAATAATCACACACGTGTTCTCCGCCGCTCAGGGGTTTGACCTCGCCTGATGGAGGGCCACAAACTATTACAAGCCTTTTCTGCTAAGAGCAGAGCAATTGAAAATCCATTCATCCCCCCCCCCCCACACACACACACACACACAGCAGTTATTGGCCCACTAAACAGCACAATACACACACGCTATAAGAGCAACACACATAGACAGAGCAATTATGACAGAAGTCAAGAGTGTGTTTGAGGGACCCGTCTTAAGCACACACACACACACACACACACACACAGTGTTTGAACTGTCATTGTGTGGACAAGAGCTTGTTTCCTCAAAATATCTTGCTTTTCCTCAGGAAAAAATAACAGCATTTGGAACGACATGAGTGAAATTAAATTATTTTGATGGGACTAAACCGGTGTTATTTTAGTAGTCTACTATATACTATTGTAGTATTTATTAACACTTTGAATTAGCTTTTATCATTAACAGTTTTCATTTTAATTTTAGTTTACATTTTAGTAATTTTGTTAAGTGGTTTTGTCATTTTACTTGTTTTTTTATTTCCATGTAGCTTTCATTTTATTTCAGTTTTAGGTTTTGTAATTTTAGTATTTCATTTTTTTTCTTTTCTTTTGTAATTTTGTTTAATTATAGTTATATTTTACATCAGATTTAAACATGTTTTTTATAGCTTGAAGTAAAGTTTTGGTAACCAATTATAATAATAAAGATGGATGATGAGCAAAAATAATAGTACAAATAATAATAATAATAATAATAATAATAATAGCTGTTGTTTTATAGTTGTATCGACATATAAATCACAAACTTTAGGCCAAATTGTGGAGCTCTAGAAGTAAACAACAAATCTGCTGCTTAAAAAAAATAATAATAATAATAAAATAAAATAAAAATTTCTATCGGAAAACTCAATTAGATTTTTTTTTTTTTTTTTTGCCAAATCATGCAGCTCAATACATTAAAAAGACTCAATATTTACACCATCAAATCGCATTTATGGTTCAGTATATACAAAATTGCTTTTCTAATTAGCTTTTATTTATTTATTTTTCCAGTTTCAATTCTATTTTATAATTTTATTTTAATTCCATTTATCAAACATGATTTTTAAACATAATAGTTTTAAATTAAGATTTGGTTACCAATAACAACACTGGACTATATTTAGATGTAGAGGTAGTCAGCTACACGGTTTCAATCAAATCCAAATCATCCATGTTTTTCCTCACACAACTGCTGTAAAAACTACAAAACAAATTACTGTTCTTCTCCATTCCTCTGAGAAACACCCGGATACCAATGACTGTGATTGCAGCACTGTATTTTTCTCCTCAACACTGAATTTGTTTACACCTTCACTGAATACTGTAACTAAAGCTCCATCTCTCAACATGTACGTGCAAACTTTTCTTTTAGACTAGACGATTACAAAACTTCTGTTAGTCGTAGCACACATCCCTATTTTTCACACTCCTCTTTTTCTATTTTTTCACTCCTCAAACAGGGGCGAGATGAACAAATCAAGTCCAAACCACACACACACACTCAGAGTAAATCCTCTTTTATCCCTGACTGAACTGGTTCTCGGGTGGCCTTGACCGCTGCGCTCCGTCAGATGGCTCTTTTGGCCCTGATGAACGGCTCCGTTGGGCTGCCAGCGCAGACGCAGCTCTCTAATCAAACTATGGATTTAACATTCAGTCGGTGGCAGTGAACGGCTCCTCCTGAACACTCAGAGCACATCCATCCAGAATCACGCCAGAAAAATGAGCCCCACGCACAATGTTTGAACACACGAGCGCTTTTACAGTCCTTCATGTGATGTACTGCGCTCTCAAACACAGAGAGACACTCAGTCACTCGCGTCAATGGACTACATGAGAGCGCTTCATCTGAACGAGCAACTCAACATCCTCCACGCTTTACAGAACTCATCATTCTGACGCTAAAACATCACTTTATCAGCCGCGTTTGAAGCTGTTGGAGCACATCAGCTGAGTTCATACATTAATGCACATCCAGGCAATATAGAGACTTGAGCTAATACTGCATGGCAACAAAATAACAGCAATACACAATAACCCTAGCAACCACATAGCAACACACTAAAAACACTTATACACTTTAACTGCCTAACAACCATCCACAATATCCTACCAACCACATAGCAACACCCTAAAAGCACTTATATACATCTTAAAGGGGTCATATGATGTTGCTAAAAAGAACATTATTTTGTGTATTTGGTGTAATGCGTTTATGTGGTTTAAAGTTCAAAAAACACATTTCCCACACACTGTACATTATTGTTGCTCCTCTAAGCCCCATCTTTCTGAAATGCTTCGATTTTTTACAAAGCTCATCGTTCTGAGAAGCGAGGCGTGCTCTGATTGGCCAGCTATCCAGTGCGTTGTGATTGGCCGAATACCTCAAGCGTGAGACGGAAATGTTACGCCCCTCACTGTATTGTGATGGCGTTTCAGGGAGCGAGTCACACAAAAACAATAAAACCCATTACAAACGAGGCATTTGTTGCATCCAGTGGGGACATAATTACTGATTATAATGACTTATACTGTCTTTTTTGACATTACCATGTCTGCATTTGTGATCGGAGAAACAAACAACAAGCACTACTCCACACAGCTCAAAATTCGCGTTTGAATCATCAGTAGCAGAAATGTACTTACAGTGGTCAGAAGCGCCAGACTGTCCTTTCAAAGTTGGAATTGCCTCACTTTATAGAAACAGTCTTTGTGCAAGCCAGCATTGTAGCTTCCAAGTTCAGGAAATAGTCCTCCGTAAAATGTGCTGCACACACGCCAATATTTGCGTTGTACTGTTCTGGAACAGTGTTGTAAATACAGCTTAACCACTGATTTCTAGTTGTGTCCTCTTTTGGAAGCCCAAACAAAGTACTTTCTCTTTCACAAGGAAACAGTGTCTCCAAGACATGGCGCTGGCGGCAGCAACAATACTACAGACAGAGTAATAGTTCCCCCTCTTTCAGTGCGTGTACGTTTGGGCGGTGTTATGAAAATCTCCCTACATCGTGACGTAGAGATGTGGGGGTGTGTTTGAATGAGCCGTTTTAGAGGGGCGTGGCAGAGTTTTAACTTTGATAAAGAATATCTCTTTGGTTTTGAGACTTTAGTCTTTGCAACTTCAGGGATCTTATCTATGCACAATCAGCTTGTAACACTCCAAAGAGAAAGGAAAACTTGAAATTGCATCATATGACCCCTTTAACTGCCTAACAACCGCCCAAAATACCCTACAAACTAACAACCATTCACAATAACCCTAGCAACCAAACAGAAACACACTAAAAAACAAATGCACCCTAACTGCACAGAAACGAACTAACAACCATCCACAATAACCTAGCAACCACATAGCAACACACTAAAAACACTTATACACTTTAACTGCACAGCAACAAATTAACAACCATCCACAATACCCTAGCAACACAAAAACAATTACACACATTAAGTGCATAGCAACAAACTATCACAATAACCCTAGCAACCACATAGTAACACATTAAAAGAACTTATACACCTTAACTGCATAGCAACAAATTAACAACCATTCATAATAACCCTAGCAACCACATAGCAACACACTAAAAACTCTTATACACCTTAACTGCACAGAATCAAACCAACAACCTTCCACAATACCCAAGCAACCACATAGCAACACAATAAAAACTCTTATACACCTTCACTGCATAGCAACAAATTAACAACCATCCACAATACCCTAGCAACACACTACAAAACAATTGTACACCTTAAGTGCATAGCAACAAACTATCAAATATCCACAATACCCTAGCAACCACATAGCAACCCTCTATAAAAAAAAACAAATGCAGCTTAACTGCACAGAAATAAACTAACAACAGCCCACAATACCCTAGCAACCACATAGCAACACACTAAAAAAACACTTACACACCTTAGGAATGGCACAGTAACAAACTATCTATTAAACATAGGTTTTTGGTGTTATTTGCACCTCTAAGAGTTGAATGATGTAACATTCATTAATGGAGGTAAAAGCACAGTAACGCACACCTCTGCAATATCTTACTACCACAGAAATCATTCAGAAATATAACGGCTCGTGACTGTGGTTCCGGTTTCAGATGCAGATATTGATCGATCTGAGGTGGAGCTCAGTAACACACACACTCATGCATTAATATTTAATGAAGGTTAATCCTGAAACATAAACCTCTCACTGGGCGAGACACATTCATTATGATTACAGTCAGTGAGGTGAGGCGTTCCAGGGCTGCAGGTACAGCACGGTTTATACCACACGTTCACCATCACATGCACAAAACAGCTCAGGTTTTGCTCTCAGTTTAACAAGCTCTCGCGTTCAGACAGAACCGAGTGTGACTGCAGCGCTAACGGCCCCACGAGACACACACACACACACACAGAGTAAAAAACAAAGTCGAAGAGGGTCTAATAAAGCAGGACATGCTTTGCTGCTGCGGCATTTTCCCACTAAACCCCAATTTCCACACACACACACAGCTAATTAACTAGCTGGTAAAGCTGCAGTCGCTGCACTTCTGTAGCCTCACACACTTCACCAGCTTCATTCTGACACTATTACAATAACACAGAAACACACACACACAGATTAAAATGTCAGAACATCTGGCAAAATCTTTATATGCAGTGTGTGTTATTAAACCGAGGTGAGTGTGTTTCTCTCTCTGTGTGTGTGTGTGTGTGTGTAAGACGTGATTTTACCTGAAGCGACTGAACGCAACTGAAGAATCCCTTAAGTTACCATAGAAACACAATGATGTGGAAACGCGCACACACACACACAGAGAGAGAGAAAGGCTTATTTAGGATGGACAGATGTGTAGAGCTGTGTCCTACTAGACAAAACACGAGCACATGAGGAGATGTTTCCCATCTAATCATCACAGATGGACCTTTGGGGTCAACGCATTATCACATGCATTTCATTACTATTTACCAGATAGATACAAATGAATGTATATCTGGATATGACATATCTGAAATTATTTTATTATTTTCCTTGCAGAAAGCGCAGAGATTCAAACCATGAGTGAATCGTTCCGTGCATGTGCATCAGGTTACACAAAGTTTGCATGGTAAACTGTCATTTTTCACAAATTTTTATCTGCTGAAACAGACGAAATGAATTATTACAGAGAGCTGTGTAAGAATATTATTCATTAATACATTTATAATAATTGATTATTTATTAAATGCAAGGTTTTGCAAGTTGATGTAAAACAGATCGATTAAAAAATAGTTTAAAAAAAAGACTAAATTTAAGTATTTTTATAAGTTTAATGCAAAATTAAATTAAACAAAAAAAGAAAAAAACAATATAAAAAATGCAAATAAAAAGAATAGATTAAACATTAGATTTTTATTATTTTTTTTTTTTTACCTGTATGTCATGTGGCCATTAACCAACATGACCGTCATTATGAGAATGTGTTAATAAATTACTGAAAAAAACTGAATCCCAGTGGAGGCTTAAATTCAAAGGAGACTGACTGACAAAAACATTTGGGAACCCCTGATTTTGTGCATGAAATAATGTGACGTGATCCAGTGGAAAAGGGGGAAAAGGAGACAGAGAAATAGTGCAATCAAATTTAAGTAAAACAGGACTTGTGTCTGTGTCTAAAACAAAATTATCATCAAGACAACCAAAAATTTACATTATAATAATGCCAATGATGAATAATCCACAGTAAGAGCAGGAACAAGAATTAAGAATGTCAATTTTGATTTTACACTGGCTTTACACACCTCCAAAACCATCTGTGAATAAACCTTCATTTAAATAACATCTCTCACTGCTGAAGATCATGTGACCTTCTCAGACAGGAAGTCACACAAACTAATGTTATTGTTAGATTTCTCACATCTATAGCACAAAAAAAACACCTGAAGCATCACTCTGTGTGTGTGTGTGTGTGTGTGTGTGTGTGTGTGTCTGTGTCTGTGTATAAAAGCTCTCAGAGGCCGCCTGTCCGAGCAGCATTTCATGAATATTTCAGCTCATCTGAAAAGATGACAAGATTTCTCTCTCCATAACTCAGCCGTCCTGTCCTGTCTCACTCTCTGACCACAGACAGAAAACTGAATATATTTAAAGGTCAAAGAAGAAAGCGTGTGTGTGCTTAGTCTCTCATCCTATTTGATTCCAGGCCTGAAACAACACAACACAACACAACACACACAAACACACACACACACACACACAGACAGACAGATGTGTCTTTGTGCTCGTCCTCGTGTCTAAGCGTGTGTGTGTGTGTGTGTGTGTGTGTGTGTGTGTGTGTGTGTGTGTGTGTGTGTGTGAGGTGATGAACACTGCGATCTTTGTGAGACGGTCTCGAGGCATCCGTATGTATGTTTAGGACATGACCGTGGGAACGTTCAAACGGGAGCATCCAGTGGCATATGATCACCATGTGACAGTTGCACACACACACACACACACACACACACACACACACACACACACACACACACACACACAGAGAGACAGTCGTCTACAGCTGCGGTCACACTACACACCGACACACTGACTTTAAAAAGCTCGAGCATATAAAGCGGCAGATGACAGAACTGCAGAACACGCTTATAATAAACAGAACATTATCGTGCATTGATGTGGACGCTCATATAGTTATTTTAATAGTTGCAGTTCTTAGTGTGAACGAGCCTTTGCAGCGTTGAGTGTCTATGAAGTACTTTTGCATGCTCAAAACTGACACTCAATGACTCTCAATAAATCTCACTATGACAAAGTGTGTCCTTGATGATTTTGTTTAAAACAGACTAACTAATAACTAACTGATAAATATATAAGTGTTCACAGTTCACACCAAAGTCAAAAAAACAATTTCAACCATGGTTGGTAATAAAGTTGTATTGTATTGTATAGTATTGTATTGTATTGTAATGTTACAACTGAACAGTGTTGTTTTTAACTAAAAATATCAAATATTAAAAATATTAAAAAATTGTTCTTAATTCAAATAAAGCTGAAATAATTAAAATATTAGAATAAAAAAACTTGAGAAAATGAGAACTTAACTATATAATAAATTAATAAATTATAAGTTAAATAAGCAAGTTGCACTAAAGTACTAAAAATCACTAAAACTAAATAGAAATAAATAAAAAAAATTACAAAAGTACATAAAATGACAAAAATGAAAACTGAAAATAAAAAAAGCTAATTCAAAATATTAAAAAATGGTATATAAATAAATAATCCTAAAATAACACTTCCAGATCTAAAGCATTTATCCTGGATCAACAACACAACACTGAACAGTCACAAGACAGCTTAAAATAGTCCTGATTACAATAAGAGTCAGGTGAAAGAAACACAACAAACTACACTGATCGTGTGTGCGTGCGTGCGTGGGTGCGTGCGTGCGTGCGTGCGTGTGTGTGTGTGTGTGTGTGTGTGTGTGTCAATCAGCCATCTGAACGTCAGCATGAACACATCAGTACTGGAGGAGAGACGCTGCTGTGAATGAAAAAAACTGAGCATTAACGGAGACGATCTTCTCATTCATTCTTCTGCACGAGATCCTCTTAAAGCTCCTCTAGTTCACAGAGACTGTAACTGAATTTACATCCTACATCATGAAACATAATCGGCTGAGCACAATGAACCTGACAGCTGTCAGAGATCCAATACTGCAGTAATTGTACTTCATTACTACACTTAAGTATTATTTTGGGGAACTTGCACTTATGATACTCAATCAATATTGAAACTGAATACTCAGTCATTTATTGCTAAGAGGGATAAAAACCATACTTTCTCTTCAGAGTTTCAATTAAATATTCAAAGAACAATGTGCTTCTATCACAAGTCATCATGGTTTAAATCTTTCTACTTTTCCAATATTATTATTAACAGTTTAAAAAATGTAATTCAACTATGTCTCAGAGTGAAAGCAAATGTTGCTTAAATGTTACATAAACCTGTATTTGGTTTGTCTCTCTTTTGCTCAATAAGGCTGCATTTATTTGATCAAAAATATGTGAAGAAAATTGTGAAATCTTATTACAAATTAAAACAGCTATTTCCTATTTGAATATATATTTGAAATGTAATTTATTCCTGTCATTTCTGATTATTATCAATGTTGAAAACAGTTGTGCCGCCCAATATTTTTGTGGAAACTGTGATACATTTTATTTTTCAGGATTCTTTGATTCAAAGAAACCTCAAAAGAACAGCATTTATCAGAAACACAATGCTTTTTTTCATATTATATATGTCTTTACTGTCACTTTTGATCCATTTAATGAATTCTTGATGAATGGATGCATTAAAAGTACTGATTTCTTCATAAAAAGAATGAAGAGCTACTGACTCCAAACTTTTGAATGGTAGTGTTTAACACCAAACGAAAACAACCATCCAACATGCATCATCCACAAAAACTCTGCAAAACAACAGATGAACAGATGCTGATTGTCATAACATACACAGTGCCATCTGTAATAATCCATCACCGTCTAATCTACCCTGATGAATCAGAGTAATAATCAATAATCATTCAAAGGGAAACACGCCAGGGTGAGTCGGTGTGTTCATGACGGAGTGTGTGTGTGTTCTCAGCCAGATTTCACGCTGAGACACTAATTACAGACGTGTAGAGCTCAGCACAACACACGCAAGACCCAGCAGCGCTGCTATGTGCACACGCGTGTGTGTAATTAACCTCCGCCGCTCCAATCACTGCCAACACTTTGAACTGCATGTAAAACGAGCGATAATACAGCATTCCTCTGTGTGTGCGTGCGCTTTGATCCAAACCCGTAACTACAACCCAGTGTATTCCCAGAATGCATCATTCACCCATCTTTTATTATAATTGCCGGTTTTTACCGTTTTATTAAGTCAAGTGTCACTATTACTAGTACCCAGTCATTTCCTTTTGATGCATTTTACATCTACATTGATGCATTTGGTGGATGCTTTTATCCAGTTCATGCATTCCCTGGGAATTGAACCCATGACCTTAGCATTGCAAGCGGGATGCTCTACTGTTCGAGCTACAGCTGAACAAAATTTCGGCTGTCTGATGATAAAACAAAAAGGGGGTTGGGGTTGGATTATAAATCTCAATAATCTCTCCAAAAAAGAAAAAAAAAAGAAGAAAAGACACATGCTTTGAGGAATAATTCATGTATGGGGTGCAAACTCTTAGTATAGACTTAAATATTAAGTGTTAATGTACTTAGATAATGTATTATGATATGCATATATAATGTACATATGTATATAAAACAGGATTAATGCACATCAGAATAACAAAAGCAGCCTAATGTCAATAGTTTTAATGACAAAAAGAAGTATTCACAATGTATCGTATCTTACAATCTATAACATACAGTGTTTCTGCTGATTAAGGTAGAATACAAGACCTCTTCACTTTACAAATGGTTGTCAAAAGCATCATATTATAACATATATTTGTGTGAAAGTGTGGCGTGCTCAAGCAAAACAGACACTATTTTTGTAAACAGCACCTCAAAATTAGTAAGAAACAAGTGAAGGATTCCATTCAGCAAACATGATGCTGGGTGGTGAATTATAAAACACCGTTAATAACAGTGATTTAAACTGTGTACAAGCATGCAACCACTACCAGTGACTATCACTGGCAACATTAGAAAGAGTGAGCGAGACAAAAAAAGTGCGAGCGAGAGAGATCAAGTGTCTCTATAAACTGTCATCTGTTGAGGTCATGGAGGTCAAGAGGTCAGCGGATCAGTAGATCAATCCCGAGTTTATGGGAAGTTTAACTTCTAAAAACAGCAAAAGCTCAAATCAACCCCCAGGATTAGCATCTGATGACACAATATGCATCAAAATCATTGTTCATATTTGTTTTGCTTTATATTTGACACTCAATTCAGGGTGTGTGGTAAAAGAGGACAAACAAACACCTGCTAGTGACACTCAAGACCAAAAAAGCTCAACGGAGGAATCCGCTCACAGATGCAACAGCAGTTTGCATGGAGCCATAATTAACCACATTATTACACAGAGAGCAGGGCTGGCTGACTTTACTGTGACTTCAGACCACAGTGTGTGTGTGTGTGCGTGCGCGTCTTCGGCCCAGTTGGCTCGTCCATCTGTTGTTGATTTGACCAGACTGAATCGTCTTGCGCGGTAAACCCAGACGGGAAGAGCTCAAGACGGTGTTCCTCGTGCCCAGACGTGCCCTCTGCTGCGACGCTCCAGATCAGCAGGACTAATCCAGCTTCAGCATCGCCAGACATCGCCAACAACTACCAACTAAAACACTCCTAACCAGGCATGACACAAAGCCGCTTTAGACATCAAGTAACTTGTCAGTTTTCACTAAAGGTGAAAAAGTGATCACAATTAATTTTACAAAAGTTTGTTTAATATTTAGTCGTGCGGTGCTACAGAAATGGTCTGTGCGTAAAAAATTAATATGGAAGAAATTGCATTTAATATCTTGTTGCTTTATGATGTTGTGCCAGGTTAGAACTAGTGTAAGAGCCTGTTGACTCATTGGTGCTAACTAAACTCCTATTTCAAAAGACCCAGAAAAAAACAGTATCCTGGATATATTGCAGGAGATGCAACAAAACTGAGCAGCTAAGACTAGGTATAAGAGTAGCAGTCAACCGATATAGCTGTTTTGATGGCCGATATAAAGTCAATATATATCACATCACACTATTTAATTTAAAGATTATCAGTTGTGCAACTAAATGTCTTTTACATAATACTTACTAAAATAAAAATATATTTGACATTTTTAAATTTTAAAATGAATCAAACTGAAGACAAAAATAATTTGAACTTGATAAAATAAAAAAACACTGTAAAAATAACATTTATATTTCTAATTTCTTCTATTCTAACTTATAACTTCTTGATTCAAAATACAAGTCCTGCTTACAACACATGTTGTCCAAACAGAAATTATTGGGCAAATTAAAATTCCAAATATCGGCCGATATATCGGTCGACCACTTATTTTTAATGTACTAGCAGACACTGGCATCTGTATCTTGAATGTGTGAAGCGTCCAGTTATTTTAGCTGTACAAAAATAATATTGTAACAAATACCAGTTTGCAATATCAAGCAGCCTGTTATGCTCGATATTGTAAACTGACATTTGTTATAACATTATTTTAATTTATTACTGTAATCATAAGCACTCTTGTTTGTATTGCAAATAGTTTTATGGTTTACTGCATTTTGTTATTTTTCAAGTTATTCAGCAGTGAATGAATCTGAAGTCTCACACATTCAGTAAATAGCTTACTTCTGCATTGAAAATTAAGATGCATAAAGGAACATGAAAACATGCAAATTACACATCAACTATAGTGGCTGCCGCCCAAGATCTGAAAACCACTTTCACACCAACCAATTAAACCAAACTCTGATTCTGAACTGATTTAGGTTTACACTAAAAGCTTAAATGTGAAAAGGGTAAATAGGTGAACCTGAAAACATCAAAAGTGAAAGATTATTTATGTAACTAAAGACACACAGTAGAGGACGATGCTGTGTGAGAAGAGCACTTCTGTGACTGACTGTCATACATAACATTAAGCTGCTGGATATTTCATTCACATCTTCAGTCCGTCTCTCAGGGATGGACAGAGTCTGTCCTCCATTTCACATCTCAGTGAATCCATCATGTGATGCTCCAGTGAGTCCTTCCACTCCTGCGAGCCTCCAACACACACACACGCACACACCATGGTGAAAGCACCTCATTCTGAGCTCATCATGCACACCCACCTGATGCATGCTGCACATTTCACACCTCAAAACCGCAAAAACGAGCCACGATGCCAAACTACCCCTTCAATATTTGCGCCAATGCACACTGTACCTCTAGCATCTAAAACACTTCAGAAACGTCTCAAGCTCCAGTTGTCTTACAAGACTTACAAATGACAATAACACAAGTATAAGTGATTAATTTAATGGTGAATGCTTTATTTTTGGCAATGCCGATAATCACAAGACACCAAATATCGGCCAATATTACCAATTAAACCAGCCGATATTACCAATTTTACTGGCCGATATTACCGATATTTCGGATTACCGCTATACAGGAACATGAAAACATGATGTTGAAGGTCTGAAAACCACTTTCCACAGTGAAACTATGCAATGTCTATGTCATAATGAAAACTATAAACAATGAAATGTCTCAATCATCTATCTCCAAATGTCTGCTGTAGACATCCTAGACCATTTAATATGTACTTACAGTCCCAAGCACAACAACTGAATCTAATCAGCATTTATCACTGAATAATGACATGCTCTAGTTTTAAAGACAACATTAAAATAGCATTTGCCATTGTTAACTTTAACCAACATTTCAAGCCTAAGTGATATCAGATGAAAAGCAGTTTCAGAAGCAGGGCAATTTGATAAATCTTTCAGAATATAAGCAGGAACATCCATTAAGAAACTAAACAGGATCAGTTTTGATTTCATGTTCTCTTTAACAGTTTTGTCAGTTTAACTAGTTGGTTGATGGTTTCTATTAAATCTGAAGTAGTGGAGCAAATCAATTTGTATGAAACAATTTTTTTTCTTGGAATAATATGTATCAATAAATCAGTCACACGTGAAGAAACTAAACAGGATTGGTTTTGATTTAATGTTTCCTTTAACAGATTTGTCAGTTTAACTAATTGGCTGATGGTTTCCACTTCTCAAAGCCTAACAATTCTCCATCATCACAACAACTTTAAACAAACGTACAACACACAACACCAAGACTGCATCATAAACCTCTACAAAACACCATTTTCTTGCTTTCTGCAATGTGCCAAGTCAACCAAACAAAGAGGTTCTCTAAAATAAACCCCAGAAGATACCAATAATGCACACAGAGTATCGAAAGACCATAATATGTGAAACTTTGCAATTCTTACCTTCTTCATTCGGCCGTTGCGTGTTCCTGCGAAAACCACTGTGTTTCCGCGATAATCGTAAGCAGCTACTGAAGTCATTCCGTCATCTTTGTCTATGAAGAGTGGAATGCCCTCGATAGTGCTGGTGCCCCCTAGAGGCTGGTTAAAATCCTGCCCGCAGAAATTATCGTCGATCTGGAGAGGCTGAAACAGACAAACGGAGGGAGGGTTAGAAAAGGGACTCCACCTAAAGGTCAGTGGCTGGGTAAGACGGACCGTCAGGGCGGGTTTTCCTAAAAACAATATCAGCACAGCACACACGCACACACGCGCGCGCAGTGGCAAGGTTATTTATCACATGGATGACAAAATGGAAACGCAAGGTCACTGTATTGCAGGAAACCCTGGAAAGGGGACGTGAGGACGCAAAAGTTTGAGAGTGGGAAGAGGCTAATAGATATTTACAAAAATTATAAAACCAATTTACTATTCTTTTCATTTCCCAACAGACTGCCATTTTTAAGTATCTGTTAGTTATGTGATATTTACAATACCATCCAAAAGTCTGGGGTCAATAAGATTTTTTTTTTTTTTTAAGTTTTTGAAAGAAGTCTTTTCTTCTTACCAAAGAATTTAGTGGATTAAAAATACAGTAAAAATTTTGAAATATTATTACAATTTAAAATAACTGTTTTCTATGTGAATATCTGTTAAAATGTAATTTTTTCCTGTGATCAAAGCTGTATTTTCAGCATCATTACTCCAGTCTTCAGGGTCACATGATCCTTCAGAAATCATTCTAATATGCTGATTTGCTGCTCAAGAAACATTTCTGATTATTATCAATGTTTAAATCAGTTGTGCTGCCCAATATTTTTGTGGAAACCGTGATACATTTTATTTTTCAGGATTTAAAGATGAATAGAAAGTTCAAAAGAACTTGAAATACAAATCTTTGTACATCTCTACAAATGTCTTTACTGTCACTTTTGATCAAGTCAGTGCATCCTTGATGAATATAAAAGTATTATTTTTTCAAAAAAAAAAGAAAAAGATATTATACCCAAACATTTGAACAGTGTACATGCATAGACTTTTTTCCCCATTATTTTTCACCATTTCATGTATTCACCATTTTTATACATGCATTTTATTTTAGAAAATATTGCATTAGTAGAGTATTGTGTTTAGAATGAATGAATAAATTACTCGTCCCATAAAACAAATCAAGGGACTGAATAATTTATTATTTTACATGACTAATTTAAAAATGACACTGTAAAACATTTCACCTATTATGTATGCTGCCTTAAATTTTAAGTATAATCAGCTTGGTTGTATTAGTAATTTCAACTTAAATTATATTAAACTGACTTAAAAAAAAAAAAACCAATGAATCTCATAAAAAGTTGAAATTGCTCAACTTGTTTGATTAGTTAAAGAAATGTAAAAACAAAGTTGCCATGAATTACTGATCATATCACTTTTTTGGCTTCTACAGAAGAATTTCTTACGTGACCTGACAGCTCATTTGAAATCATTATTGATATACACAGAGATTCTGAATGGATTGTTTACTTCCAGAATCCTGTTCTGCTCTATTGCCAGTGTACAGGAAGTTCCTCGCTGATGGAATCCGTGTCCACAGAACTCCAATGAAAGAACAGAACGTGAATGTCGTCCATTCACAAAATTCCACTCATTATTCACCACCACATATTTTGAAAGAAGTTTGAACAAACATTGCTCAAAGTTTAAAAAAAAAAAAAAAATGTTTAAAGGGCAAAATATTTTTGGCTAAATTGCCACACTTTAAAGCTGTACCTTGGAAAAGAAAACTCCTGAAGTGAGCTACATCTGACAAAACCTCCCTCTGGTCACAGACTTAAAAGGTAAAAATGATTTAAACTAAATGTTGAGAAATTTTCTTTTAGGGTTAGAGTTTAGGTTAGTCTTTGCTTTATATATAAACAACAGTCTGTGGTTTTTGCTCAGAAGGCTAAGTAAACGTGTGTGTGTGTGTGTGTGTGTCCTCTAAAGCCGCCCAGGCACACATCAATAACCTTTCTTTCTCTGTCTTTCTCTCTTCACCTCCCCTTTTCTCTTTGTTTCTCTTTCTGTCTTAATCCATCCAGAAGAGTCTCTAGCTCACAGCAGGAAGAAAGGAAAGAGAAGAAAAGAAGGAGGAAGGAGTCAGACGGGCATCAATTCACTTAGCAAACTCGCTTTTTCTCCTCTGAGCTAAAAACCTAATGTCAAGCAGTCAGACACTCAAGAAACACACACACCGAAAGCTCGGCTGGGGGATTTATCGCTTTGAAAACATCAAAAGTAATTTAATTCAACATCTTTATGCCATCATGAGCTGAGCTTATTTAAATATCAGCCTTGTGTAGTCAGACTTTAAACTATTAGCATAAAGGAAATCCCTGTGAAGGGCTGTACAGAAAACATAGCAAAAATTTGTACTTGAAAGATTTTTTTCACTAAGTGTGATGCAATGCATTACAGAATTCCCTTCTTTGTAAAGATATATAGTACTATTCAAAAGTTTGGTACTATTCAAAATGTTTTTGAAAGAAGTCTCTTCTGCGCACTAAGCATGCATTTATTTGATCAAAAAAATACAATAAAAACTGTAATATTGTGAAATATTATTACAATTTTAAATAAATGTTTTCTATGTGAATATATGTTAAACTGTAATTGATTTCTGTGATCAAAGCTGAATTTTCAGCATCATTACTCCAGTCTTCAGAAATCATTCTAATATGCTGATTCGCTGCTCAATAAACATTTCTGATTATTATCAACGTTGAAAACAGTTGTACTACCCTATATTTTTGTGGAAACTGTGATAAATTTTATTTTTCAGGATTCTTTGATGAATAGAAAGTTCAAAAGAGCCGCATTTATATGAAATAGAAATCTTTTAGAACATTATAAATGTCTTTACTGTCACTTTTTATCAATTTAATGCATCCTTGGTGAATAAAAGTAATAATTTCTTTCCAAAAACGCACACACACATGTTTGTTTTGTGGTTTACGGGGACTCTCCATAGGCGTAATGGTTTTTATACCGTACAAACTGTATGGGCTATTGCCCTACACCAACCCTACACCTAAACCTACCCCTTACAGGAAACTTTCTGCATTTTTAGATTTTCAAAAAAACACCATTTAGTATGTTTTTTAAAGCCTTTTGAATTACGGGGACATAGGCTGTGTCCTCATAAACCACCTTCAAATTGTAATACCCATGTCATACCCATGTCATTAAACACATTTTTAGGGTTGGGTATCGTTTGGGTTTTTTTCGATACCAGTGCCAAATCGATCCTTTTAAAGCGGTGCTGGTGCCTAAACGGTGCCTGAACCGATACTTGTTTTATTTATTTATTTATATTTATATATATATATATATATATATATATATATACACACACACACTGTATATGGAACTCATGAAGCTCCAGGAAATCCCCAATATGGACAAAGGCATTGCTATCTCTGTAACTGAGTAAACAGAAGATATAAACGTTTTGAATGATAAAACAAATACATTAAACACTCAACTATGACAATATATAGTTTTTCTGTGTTATTAAAGCCATCTCTGGTATTTTCATAAAGCATATTTATAATCCATTGCTAATCAATGAATTAGTAGCCTATGGAACATATTTTCTGCCTCATTCTGTGACAAGAAGCTACATCAGATCACAAAAGGAAGCATTCAACTGGTGTTGTGGACTAAAAAGGTTATAATGTTCTCTCTTGTTGGACAACAGGTTTAAAAACATGAATAAGAGAACTTTAGCTTTAGGCATTTTAATTAAAGCTAGGGCTGGGCGGAGTTTGTACGTTATCGATATATTCTTTATAAGCGATACGGTATGAAGCAATACCATTAATATTGATATGCAGTAGATTGATACGAGCGCATCTGATAAAATATCTAGGGAGGAAACAGACTGAACTGCTGCGGAGAAAGTGCATAATACAATTTGTTCTAAACCTGTGACAAGCAAGTGGGTAATAGCAATTACATTTACTTGATACATTTCGCAGGTAAATTTTTGGGTAACTAATACTTTTAGAGTATATTTAAAAATGGGTACTTTTGCTCTTACTCAGAAAGTACATTTTTAGTGAAAAACGTACTTTTACTTAGTTACTGTAGGCGCGCTCTCGTTCTTATGTGTGTGCTGTCCGTAATAATAAAGTTAAAAAAATGCTTCAATTTATTCCAAACGCGTCTTTTCTCTGGGCAATGAGCGATGCCCGTTCGCGAATGATTCATTCTGAGTCAAATCTGTTAAAGCTAGATCAAAAGCCAGTTGGCAAACCAGTGAATCGGTTCGCGAATCAGTTTTGAATATTCGTTCAGTTCTCTACCCATATAGCGTCGCTGAAATGATTCCTCAGATAACAGAAAGTTTAAGAACATCAAAGAGCGTTGAAGACATGGCTTTGGATCTACAGTCAGTTGAAAGCAAATCTGCAAGGTTATGGTTTTGCTAGCTGTGAAGATCTTTATTAGATGAACACCGCGTGTGCTGTCGGACACACAGGTATAGATTCGATTACAGTACACGATACCCACTGTAGCGTTACCAGTTTGTTGTAAATGTACCTTATACATTAAATGCAATCTAGAATTTATTCATTAAATAAGCTGTCACAGAGTATGATATGAACACCTGGAGCAACGTTAGTTCCAGGAGGAATGCCTTTGCCCTAGACGCAGAAAAATATTGATATTTTCACAATATTTACGCTTGCAGAAATAAGAGCTACGTTTTATTTACATTTGCGGAACAGACGGAAGTAGGTCGTCATATGCATTTATTTCCTTATGTTCCAGATGTTCTGTGGCGGTCATGTGAGGAGATTTCTCTTCTCCGTGTCAGAGGTTATATACACACATAATACATAATTAGTGTATGCCCATTAATAACATAATTAATATACTTTAAAATATAATTTAATTCAGTGATGCAAATCTGAATTTTTTATCAGCTATTACTCAGTTTTCAGAGAGTCATATGATCCTTCAGCAATCATTCTAATATATTGATTTATTATCAGTGTTGAAAAAAAACAGCATATGCTAGTTGGGTATGTTTTGAAGCTGGGATGCTGGTTTGGGTAGTTTATGCTGGTCAAGTGCTGGTGGGACCATTTTAGGACCAGCATGACAGATCGCTCAACTGGAACCAGCATAAACCAGCAAAGGACCTGTAAACCAGCTCAAACCAGCATCCCATGCTTCAAAACATACCTGTGCCAGCATATGCTGGTTTTTCAACAGAGTTTTGCTGCTTTTTTGGAACCTGTGACATTTTATTCAAATTCTTTTATGAATAGAAAGCTAAAAAGAACAGCATTGATAATAAATCAACATATTGGAATAATTTCTGAAGGATTATGTGACACTGAAGACTGGCTTAAAGGCTGATAAAAATTCAGATCTGCGTCACTGAAATAAATTACATTAAAAAAAAATCTTTTGAACGGCAGTGTGTATGTATAAATTTTATCTAAATATCTATATATCTAAATAAAAATAGACTATTCAGTATATGATCCAAAGTAACTAGTAACTAACTACTTGAGTAGTTTTTTTATCCGATAACACTTTCTCTTACTCAAGTAACTATTCAGACTATTACTTTTACTTTTACTTGAGTAAATATTTCTACAAGTACTTTTACTTTTACTTGAGTACAGTTTTTGGGTACTCTACCCACCTCTGGTGACAAGTTTATATGAAGGGCTTTAAAAAAAACTGGTAAGATATAGTAGCCTATAGTTTATAGTTTCAGTTTAAAGCGGCTCTGACAGAAAGGCTGCGTGTGCCGCTGACAGAGATATTCTGCTTAATTAATGTGTTTGCTGTTTTCAGCAATGCATAACTTACATTTCACACAGTATATTCTCCATCTGTAAATGTTAGAAAACCACATGGAAATATTTCCATTTTGCTGTCAGAAGTGCGTGAGCTTTCGCTTTGCGATTCTCCGCCTAAACTTCACAGACTTCATTTAAAGCAGCGCCTTGCTGCGTACGCATCAAACAAGCCATAAATGAATAGACGCAATAACTCTGACTAAAATATACATTTTGTGAAATATTTGTAGTTGGACAATAAATGTGACATATGAATTTCAACCACAATAAGTGTATTTGTAGTAGCACTAACTGTAAGTGTAATGGGGTAATCAAAATAGTACTTACCTCCATTGATCTGTGCTTTTTATTATTTCATTTTAGTTTTAGTAAATTTAACTTCTGCTTTAAAAGCATTATTTTTGTTTTTAGGTACAGTATTTAATGTTAGAATGTAATGTGATTTTAACCTTAGCCGTCAGAGTGATGTGTTTCTGCATTCACGCGCTCCTGGATAACTCTCATTTCCAGAAGTAGTGCTTTTAAGTGGGAATATAGAAACAGCACCTCACGCGTACTACAAGATTTGTTGGACTTGTATTAATGAGCTTTAGACTTGAGTTCCAGTAGAATTTCCTCAGTCGGAAATTATTTTTGACGTGCGGTGCGGTGATGATGCTTCTTACGTTCGTTTCGGAGAAACAAGGAACAAATATTTTAATCGTCGCTCAGGCATGGCACGAAATGAGGCACTGAAATCTCGTTACAATTTCGGTTCTAGTACATACCGGTTACATAGGTACCGGTGCCATATTGGTACCGGGTTTCGGTACCCAACCCTACAAATTTTGTCCCCGTAAACCACAAAAACCAGTACACACACACACACACACACACACACACACACATATATCTTACAAACACCAAACTTTTGAATAGTAGTGTATGTGATAATCTAGCCCAAAGCAGGCCTCTCAGAAGGCAGTATAAGGTCATGAGCGCCTATTATGCTTTTTTGCATTTAGCATCAGAGCTCTAGTCCCACTGCTATTTCACACTCAATTGATAGCTGATTTGATGCAGTATTCTCTTAATCCTCATGGGTCACACAGACAAGATGAGCATTACATTCACTCAAAAGTGTGTGTGCTAAAGTAATTACATTCTCTCTCACACACACACATTCACACCTTACTAGTGAGGTGAAAACCAATGCAGGACTAAACAGGTTGCAGAGGGACATACCAACACACACACACACACATATAACACCACAACAATAGACATGCATGTGTGTGTGGGTGTGTGTGAGATGTTTTCAGACTGCTGATTGTGTGTCTGCCCAGGGCAGAGGCGAAACCAAACACACCACATTCCAGAGGGAGAGCGAGACTGAGAGAGACATGTGACTGTATAAACTATGTTTAGATTTCATGCCTTAAACGAGTTATATCAAACATGCTGCCTGATCTGATCGGTGTGAATCATTTGATCAGCACCAGATTTTCAGCATTCTGTTCTGATGAGATTTAAATGGCTCATTTCTGTCCCTGTGAGTAAGAACACATTACAGGTGCGGCGCTTCTGTCAGACATACAGCATTAAAGAGGTTAATTAGCGGTGTGCTTAATCTCTGACGTCAAGCAGCACGCCAACAACAACAACCAGCACCAAATTTATCAAGGATAATCAAAAGGAATAGTTCATCCAAAACCCAGAAAGTGTAACCATTTACAAACCATTATGTCACTGCAAACTCATTTGACATCCATCTTCAGGTCAATAAATGACAGAATTTTAATTTTTGAGCGAATTATTCCTTTGATGTCCATTATGAAAGCCAAACAATGTGTCAACATGTTTGTGTTGTGGTTTTAAAAACCTTAAGCCCATTTGAATCTGATAAAGATTTTCATAAAATGAAAAGGTCGTTTGGAAATAATATTTTTAAACATGATTTACATTTTCCACCATGTGCCAAAAATAAGCAGGCACTTTAATTTCTATTTAGATGGCAAAAATAAGAAACTTTCTTTAACAGTTATTCAAAACTAGCATAACCTCTGAACAAAAAAAAAACGTAAAGGGCTTTTTGAAACTGAAATTCTAGTGTCATATGAAAGGCTCCAAAAAACTAGCATAACACCCCTATATGCATCCTGGATGCAGACTGATGCACTTCAAAGAAACAAAGCATTTGGTCTCACAGGGTGAAACTCGCTCTGCATTCAACCGCTCAAGGTTGAAGAGCATTTGTTGAGTTGTTTTTATAAAACAATTTAAGAATTGTTACTGCTACAATTATTTGTGAAATAAGCCTCCATTTAAAAGCAGCACTGTAACTGCCACCAAATCACTTATTGACTAGTTAGTCGGACGACTAATCAACCATCTATATAATCTTATTTAATTGCTTCACATTGTAGAATTATAGGACTGAAATTTGAGCTCAGTTGTGTAAAGGCCAGAGATAACCAGGATTAAAAATGGCCATAAGCAAGGATTTAAAAAGACACTAAGCCAGTAAGCACAATTTGAGGAGGCCATTATTATATACTTGAACTTTTTGAAACAAAAGAGTGAAAAGCTTTGGACAATTTCTAGTGTGGAAAATTTATTTAGACGTCATGCATTCAGCCACTCAATCTCTGTTTTGCTTCACAAAATTGTCTTTCATTCTCTATTATTCCACCTGGTTAGCGGTCTACTGATAGACTTTGAATATAAAGAAAGAGCAAAGATCAAACCAATTTGGAATGAGTCAGAAAAATAAAAATGGGGACCTTTATCTCTGAGTGCTTGGTTAAATGAAAGCCATTCTTTGTCACTGCGAGCCCCAAGAAAGACAGAGCGAGTGAGACGAACAGAGACGAATGAGGAGAGAGAGATTAAGAGCGAGCGAACGAGAGGACGAAAAGCAAGCCCTGGTCCCAGCGGACTCTGATGGCAGAGAAGATGGGATCAAGCCTCGCTAAATGAATTAGATAGCATGAGCGAGAGAGCAACTCATGAAATTTACTCAACTCCCCTAATGATGTTCCTGTCTGACTGAATAATGGAAGCACTTGGGAGAAAGACAGCAAGAGAGAATGGACGCAAAAGGAAACAGGAGGTGGGTGACAGGAAGAATGCTTGTGATATTTATATTCTACAACAATTTAATGACGTTAGACTATTAGACACTAGGTAATATTCTAGGTTTTCAGGTTCTCAACAATGATTATACTGTAGTCTTATCCAGGGCCGTCCTTTGCAGACACCAACCCAGTGAGTAGACTCTAGTCATCTAGAGGACTTTACTAGGCCACTCCCTGTTTAATGTTCCCAGCCTCACAACCATAGTCTGATCTACAACTTCCACTTATATCTAATCACAATCACCCTTTGCACCAAGATAATGGAAGTTGAACTCTGGCAGGGGACATTACTGAAGCACACCCATTCATCCAACCCAACAAATCAATCGCCGTAGCCATGCAGTGCGTCTTAATGGCCTTCCATCAGAGGGTGGACTTACCGAGTTGATGCATGGTAGCTCCTTGTTGAGCAGCCAGGGCAAAGACAGCCTGCCCTCTCCTCTATAGCACGACTGAATCCTTTCCTTGATCTTCTCCTTTATTCTCGTCAGTGTAAACAGGCAGAGTGCTGACTCTTTTGGGGGTTTGGCTCGGTTCTTCTGACCTTGGGAGAAGACCGTAAATAATATGTCCTCTTGCTCAGACACTCCCAAAGAGTTTGCAAGTTGTCTTCCAGGTTTGGCCAAGTAGGCGTCCTGGATCAGTCTATATTCAACGCCATCTTTGGTGCATCCGATTGGAAACTCTACGTAGGAGTAGAACCTGGGATCATCAATACAGAGTCGGACAATCTTAGAGGTGAAGAACTGTTCCCCACTGGCATCAGGAGAAGTTAGTTGGGTATCCAGTTGCAAGGTCAAATAATAGACGAATTGTTCACTACTAAAGCTGTAGATGTAGTAGATGTCGAACGTCGGGAATTTGGACAGCGTATCCGAAGGGATCTTCAGCTGGGAGGACACAAACTCGTCCTGGTGGACAAAGCTGAACATGTCAGCATCCTCCTCATTGGCCATCAGCTTACGGCTTGAAAGAGTTGGGAAGTACTCTGATTTTCCATCAATAGGAGTTCCAATGAAAAGCTTGCTGATGTGACCTTCAGAGATGATGACCCCAGACATGGTTCCCGACTCAGTAACGCTGGAAAGGTAGTGTTCCTTACGATGGTGTGGCTCGCCAAGCTTGAAAAGATCATCCAGGCGGAGAAACTGACAGATGCCTTGCGAGGTGCTTCCACAAGCGATGAGTCGGTTTTGGGGATAGTCTATTAGCAGCAGCTTGTTCACATTACTGTTTGGGGCGAGGTCATGGGGGCATAACTGTACACTTGGAGGTGGATAACATTTCTCATTGTCCACTACAGGACCAGTCATATGACTCCTCAACTTGGTCAAGTTGCTAGAAAGCTTGTAGATCCAGTTTACCGCACCAACGTACACATCCCCTGTCTTGTTATGGATGGCTAAATGCGTTAGACCCCAGTCAGAAGGCGAGAAGGACCTAAATGGCTCTGGGGATCCTTCTGAAAGGTGAGGGGATATGCAAACAGTCAGAAGCCCAAGGAGCACGACAGTCCTTGGGCTAATAAAACATCGCGGCCCCTGCTGAGGCCACATATCCGCGCTGGCCCTCACAAGTGAAGGATATAGTGGTCCACGCTACTTCTTCAATTGGGGACTTTTAAACAAACTCAACAAACAAGGAAGGGACGCAGCACAGGCTTTATTGATTCAACGCTTTCTTGCCTTCTCACACAACAGTCATCCACTTCAACATCCACCTCAATTCCTCGTCCGGGGCTCCTGCAGGGCAAACAAAACACATTATGAGTGCAAATGGAACACATCCGATTCATTACGCATCATTTCTCAAAGTCAAACAGTGAGGAAAGAGAGTCAAGACAACATCTTTCATTTTGCCACAAATCATGTAGAATCATGTGGTCAAATGAGGTGAACCGTGTCAAGTTTTAATTACTGAGACTGATAGCTCTGAGGGTGAAGATGGATTGGAGACGCACTGTATACAAACTCTTCACTAAGCAACACCCAAGCTGTAGAGTTGGTCCTGATTCAATACGGCGTAAGACATCCATCATCACAAAGCGTCTGACAGCAGTTTTGTTAGATGAAGTATGCGAGTACATAACAGTGCACCTTTAAAAGAGCCTGAAAACAAGCAAGTCTAAAGTAAGTCTTTGAGGTCTGAAATGCTTGAAGTTGTTCTGAACTTTACAAGGGCAAGAAAATTATATTGTGCTGTTTCATGTCAACTTGAAATGATTTATACATCTTGTCCTTTTCTAATTCACAGCTCTGAGAACACAGATTGCAGTATAAAACCAGAAAGAATTCCACATCAATGCATTGTGACGATTCATTTTTATCTGTACACCATGATTATATGATCCAATATACTGTTGGGAAGTAGCGACAGACCAGTAAGCTGTGCTAAAAATATGCAATACACCAATTATTAGTAGTACATGGGCCATACGTTTAGACCAGCAGTATCTGGGACATAAGTTTAGGATGGATGGCCACAGCCCTAATCCAAGACCCAAGCTAATCAAGGTCTTCAGAGTAACTAGAAAGTTACAGGCTAGGTGAGTTTGATCAGGGTCAGAGCTAACAGATTTGAGAACCCTGGTTTAGATATTGCCATTTAAAGTCAACAGATCCACAAACCCAGGACTGATATCACACTTAATAAAGATCTGGTAACTCAAAATGGCATTCATGAAACTTAACCCAAGGTTGCTTCAGAGGAACTATACCTGTAGTTATTTTGGATAAAAGCACCTGATAAAAATTACTACCGACTTAATTGTTAGAAAAACAGATTGTGATTCTGCTGATGATGGAAAATAAATCCAAACAAACAAATCTGAGTTCACCTTCACCATTTCCACTGGGGAAAAAATGGGAGACGGAACTACAAAAACCGGAAAATCTCAGCGACAGGAGAGAGCCGGAGGCAAGCGAAAACTGTGAAAGATAAAGGAAATAAAAAGGGGAGATAGAGCAGAGAGAAAATAGGAAGAATGTTTTCCTTTCTCTCTCCTTTTCTTTGCCCATTTCTTATCTCCATTGCTTTTTTCCTGTTTGGGTGATTGAGGGCCTTCTTATCTGTCCATCATTCCCCAAGGACGGGATGATGGGAAGTGGCGTCATTTCGCAGAGCTCCAGAAACATGCGCCAAAATGGACCGGAAAAGCGAAAGTATTCCTATGTCTATCAGCAGAGGACCAACCAACTAAAATGATTCCATTTCAGAGATGAGCTGCTATTGTATTTTACATAGAAATTGTGAATTATTCTGTTAATTTTCCAAACAAGTAGTAAAACACACACACACACACACACACACACACACATACACACATATGGAAATATATTCAAGTAAAGTATGCCATGGTAGCACTGTGGTATTCTATGATGTACAACAAAAATACATGAATTTTGTAAGCATTCAGTACCATGCCATTACCATCACTTTACTATGCTACTGCCACATAAAGCAAGTCATAAGTTAGCCTATATTTTGTGTCTGTTGATTTACTGTGTGTAATGTTTTGTGTGCAAATGTGTGAAATACAGAATGAAAGAAAGAGGCAGAAACCTGGACGAGATTCCCAAACCTCATTTTTCTTCATTTGAGTGGATCCGTCATGACAGAGTGGACTGTAAATATCAAACCAAATCTGTGCATCTGTGCATCCTCCTACAGCTATCTGGCAATGAAACGGTTAAAAGAGTCAACACACAAGTATTTGAAGCGAGATATGAGCGAGAATGAGAATGGAAACGAATGAATGTAAAAATATAAATGAAAGAATGTCTCTCAAAACACCTCAGACTGACAATTGAGAAGAATTATCAATCTCATCAAGAGATAAAAGAAATTCTTGTCTAACATCCCTGAAGGCTTTCTTTCATCTTGTGTTCTCATCTTCCACTTTTAGATTCGCCAATTTCCCATGAGTACCTGCACTTCAGACGATCAGTAACTGCTTAAATGACACCAATCAATGAATCTAAATGACTGAAACAGCCACTGAATATACATGTATATGCCCCTGCAAGCTGCCGTTATCACAGATGTTGTTATTTGTGTCACGGATCTCAGTCTAGCTCAATATTATCACTGGCATCAGTTTCTACTCGTGTCAAATGAGCCGCTAGCACAAGTCCTGCCTGAAAACCGCAGACAGACTATTGTGCAAACACATTACAGTCACAAAACCTTTATTTACTGACATCTACCACAAGCTTTATGTATAAGCATCCAAAAACTAATATGCAGAAACACTTTTTAAATGTTACATTATTTAACATAAAAATTATCATCAAATTAACAACCGCAGCATCATTGTGGAAATGCAATGCAATAACTTTCAAAAAACATTCTTTATGCAAAAAAAGCTCCTGACAGGTTTCGTGAGATTCACCCTTAGAAACGGCCACACACACCAACCAAACAAGCGCTGGAGTACATTTCAGCATAAGGAACATGAGACACAGTTAATATGGAAGTCAATTCATTCTCCATTTTTCCCACAGCTGCCCGAGGACACGTTATTCTCAAGTCGTCTCACAGCCCCTCTGCTTTAGAAAACAGAGCATAAATTCACGTCCACACACTGCGGACAGACCTCTAAACCCATCTCCTCAGATAATGGCGAGTGGTGGCAGGCGGCCGGCTGATTTATTACTTGTGGCATATCAATTACAGCACTCGCCTCTCAGATGGAGCGCGAATACACACACAGAATACACTCCTAAACAGACGTGTATAAAACACACACACAAAAGCAATATACTCGTATAAGCCAGTAGCCTCAGTTGGGAAAAAACACTGAGAAACTGTTTATAATGACAAACTATAGCATACTTTTTTAAAAAAGAAAGTACAATGCGCATTCTGTGCACAATATGCGTACCCAAATGATGTGCTACATTTGAAAACAATTGCATTACAGATACTCAATCCAATGGAATGGGCTCAACAAGGTTTTCCACACTGTAAAAATGCTTTTTCAAAGCTGTAAATAAAACTAGAGTATGATTAGAGTAGGTTTCACAAGAAAATACTATTTCAGTTTTTCTACGTCAAAATTCACATTTAATTCAACGCATTCTTTGCTGTTTGTTTGTAATTGTTTGTGAAATTTACAATCAATTTCTGAGCAAAAAATCTTTCTACACCAAATTTTTATTTTAAGCAATACAGACTGTGATTTTTGAATGCCAAAAGACACTTTTAAAAAAATAAAAATTTTAGGTAACACTTTATTTAAAGCCTTTAGCTATAATGCATTATAAAAGTAGCTATAATGCATTAATTATGCCTTGTAATGCACCTTATAATGCATTATATGATCTCATTAAGAATTCTAACCACAGTTAATACATTATAACACTTATCAATTCGTTGTTACGCTATGCATTTTAAATTCGGTTACAATTATTTATGACAAGATATAATGTATTACAATGCACATTATAATGCATTATACCCTTTAATGACCCTTTATAATGCATTATACATAAAGGCTTTAAGTAAAGTGTTACAAAATTTTACTTCAAAGACAAGTTTTTTTAAAACTGGAAGCCACTTTCTGAGTTAAACCATTAATATAGTCTAAAATGTTTATCACTGCATACAGAACACTTTAATATTATATATTTCTAGCATATGATACTTGGGTAACTCTTCACTTTCAACTGCTTGAATAATGACATTTCTGACATTCAAATTGAAATTTTAAACAGGACAGGAAGGAAAACACGAGTGCACAGGAAGTGGCCAGTCAGCAATGACACGGTCACTTCACAGCTCATTATCACACTAATTAAACAGTAAATAAGCCTCAGACAAACGAACTGCATGCAAAACTAAACACACGACGTGTTTATCCAGCAATACACAGATGTGTCACTGAAGAAACAGTGTTCTGTGTTTATACCCAGCCTGTGCATGGAGGGATGTAAATACATCATGCACATGATAATCCAGCATTTATTATCTGTATTCATTACACTTACACAATGTTTCCCGCAAAATACCACAGTTACTACTGTAAAATATAAATCAAAACAACTTCTTCAAACAATGTAAGTAGCTTTAGAATCTTAAGCATCTGACACAGTTTTACTGTAGTAATACCTGCAGTTACCAGTATTTTGGCAAAAACAGAAGTAAGGCGGGGGGATAAACAGATGTTGTTTACACTCGACCCCTGTTTACCCCACTTTACCCCCCATGGAGGAGTAAAATCCCCCATCACGCACCCTCATCTCCAACCCTGTCCCCACATGCAGCTCTAAGCTTCCTGAAACATGTTTTTAACCCACCGTTCACTCATCTGTAAACATTGGACATCTACCACACATTTATAACAAAAAACAAACACATTTCATATTCAACCATAAAACTATTATATGATCCCGTTATCTGATCTAAACATCTTTCAATAAAACAGAAACCACCCAGCAACCACTCAAAACACTGCAGCAACAAAAGAACAATATTCTGTGTTTGCATGTAAAAATGTAACTATTAAACTGAAATAAAATTGAGAGATGTTTGGCAGAGACAAAATACAGGCTAAATGTCAATGATTCTGACCTCTGATTTCACTGATTTTCATTGAATTTACACTGATTTCAGCCACAAAAGCATGTTTTTTTCTACAGTAAAGCAACAGCTTTTCTCAGCAAACTTGGCCCATAAGGATTTTTTTTTTTAAAGTATTTGTTAAAGAGTTATAAGCCATGAACCAAGCCAACCGGCTACAAGGTGAATCACAAACCTTGCACAAAAAAAAGAACAATTGAGTATTTTATCAATTAGAATGGTTTTGTTTTCATATATTTATACAATATTTTTCCATGTGTTGCAAGATATGCATATAAAGATTTACACAAAAATGTAAGTAGTTTGAGAGCATAGGACTTTTATTGTGACATTTGCAGTGCTTCAAGGGAGCAGAAGAGCTGAAGTGTTTTGGGGCATGATTTGTTTGTTGCAGTTTCTGATTGGTAGAGATTTAGTTTGCATAAACTAAACTGTTACACTGTTACACAATTCTTTAAAAATATATATTTAAATAATGATGATTCAACAAAAGCATATATCATCATTTAACAACCTCACTGCTTGCAGTAGGTCTGTTTTTTTATCATGAAAACTCATTCACCCTTGGAAGAAAATAAACTATTGTTGTGATCTATAACCTTAAACCTCTGACTGTTTTGCGCAACAGACATGAGGCTATGAAAGCGTGAGTGTTTGCTGAACATCCCTCAGCCTTCATTTAATATTTTAACTTCATGCAGTCCTTCACAGCAGACTGATTTGTCTAGGAGTGTGAATCGAAAGCATTTAGGGATATTCTCTCGCTAAAATCATCCAACTGAAGACCATGAAAGAGAAAAGCAGAACGTTTTGTCGCAAATTACTTCACAACAGACCAGGATGACCAAAAACCTTTTCCATTACATCACCTAGCTATTGGGATTACGAGACCGTTACCCAGAATCCCTTGAGCGATGACTTGTGAGGGTTCGGCCTGAGGAAACAAGAGGAACCGAAGAAAACGAGTGAAGCAGCAACATGTGAACTGTCTGTCTGTCCTGTTTCCTACTTGGCCGCAGCACACGGTCAGTGAAGCATAAGATGCAGTGCAGCATGTACAGCTGTGAGTGAATGTGTGTGAGAGAGAAAACACAAGATTAAATTGCGCAGGCTCTTTAAATCAAACAGGTTCGTCACCTTCACATCAGCAGATGTGTGATCTGAGAGAACAAACATCGGAGCAGTCAGTCTCACAATCACAGCACGATGTGCATAACAAACGCGTGAACATTTGCATGCATGCATATGCATGCCACACAGAGGGAATGAATGATAAACTAGTAAAACAGGCTAAATGCTGCATTCACTCACTCGTCTCTCTTATTACATCGTATCCATTGCCATGTTTTGCTATGAGTGATTATGGTGCACTTTAAATTCCAGTCACATGGTGTTATGCAAATAAGCAAATTAAGTGAATTTTAGAAACGGATGGATTGTTTTTCCGGTGCAGTAGTGCATTACATGCTCTCCCCAAATGAAATCAGATGCATGAAGAACAGGTGAACACCTGTGGAGTCTGCATGTGCAATGCCTAAAAACTGTTATAAAACAAGGCTTTACTATGCTATAAAAAGTATATAACTATAAATAAAATAACACTGCATAGGGTCCTAGTTTACACTTTACAGCAATATTAGCTTACAAAGCCTTAAAAGAAATCATAAACGTGTGATTCAATATTTAATGTGATTAAGTGATTTGTAGTATGTCTTAAGCATACGCTAAAGTTGAGAAAAAAACAACAAAAATAACTATATTTTTAATTTTTTTATATTTTACATTGTTACATTGTTAACTTTATTTTTATTGTATTTAATATATTTCATTAACATACGATTTTTTAATATATTTCATTAACATACGATTTCATTAACATGCGATTAAATGACATGACAAAAAATGCAACAAATACATATTTATTGATTGATTGAATATATTTTTCCTATCTCTCTCGTGGTTGCATTTCAGTCTGTCTCTCAGCATTAGAGGGCTTTAAAACAGTCAAACAGTGAAATTTTCATCCGATTTGTTTTCTTGCCATCTCAACCCTCGTTTTGTGACCTTTACAGACAGATCATTCTATTCTGTCCTGCGTCTCATTTGCTTGGATTCGTACACGAGTGTGTGTATGTGTGTGTGTGTGTGTGTGTGTGTGTGTTGACACGATTACTGGGAGCTAATGAATGAGTGTGTGAGCGCTCTGGACTCCCTCCTCTCTGTTTAGCATTCTCATTATCAGAAAGGCTACATTTGCATCTTAAACACAAATTAAACTGTTGCAAATTGAATTGCAGATTTGTGCCACTGCACACAGAAAGAGAGAGACGGTGAGTGTGTGTTCTGCTGAAAACAGGTGCTGAGTGCAACTTCAGGGAAAGGTGATGATGTCACACAATTAGACGCTTACAACTTTAATAGAGGAAAATGAAGATTGAGAAGTTTAAAGATATTCAATTGCTGTTATTATGAACACACCTGAATTCACACAGCTGCTGTTTACTTGAAGAACAGAGTATGAAAGCGTATGAAAATGTACCGTAGTATTAAAGGAACAGATCACTCAAAAAATGAAAATGATCATCATTGACTCACCCTCAAGTTGTTCCAAACCTGTATAAGTTTCTGTTGAACGCAAAAGAAGGTATTTTGAAGAATGTTTGTAACCAAACAGTTGACGGTAGCCATTGACTTCCATAGTATGGAAAAAAAAATACTATGCAAGTCATTGGGGACCAGTTTGTTTTTCAACATTTTTCAAAATGTCATCTTTTGTGTTCAAAAGAAGAAACTACACTGTAAAAAATTATCGTGATTTTAACTGTAAAAAAACTGTGAAAATGCTACAGTAAAAACCTGTTAAATGGTTAATGGAAAGTTCCTGTAAAATTTACAGCGAAAAAACGTAAACTGATGTTCCCAGAATTCCCTGCGTTGCATTTCAAATTCTGTTTGGATTTGACGTTTTTTCTTTGAAATAACTATGTTTCTTCTTAGTTTTTTCTTATCAGTTATGTTTATTGGGGTTGTATGTTACATCTAATGTTGTTAAATTAATGTTTATAGCATATTTCAGTTTAATGAGTCTCACCATGATGGTGTTTAGTGTTTGTGTGAATGACACTGTGCACCTTCTATATATGTTATTATTTAAAAGCTGCTTGTGATGGGCTTTGGTTCATCATGGGACTTTCTCATCACCACCTGCATTTGGTGGTTATCAGTGTATTTCAAAGGTATAAAACAGATTTCAGTACTTTAATATGTTGGTATAATAACATTATATCAGTTAAAGAAATTACAGTATTTAACTGTAAAAGTTAAAACCGTAAAACATAAAACGTTGTTACCGTACTTTTTACGGTAGAAATCCGGCAACCACAGCTGCCAGTTTTTTATCGTACATTTTACGGATTTTTTTTTTTTTACAGTGTAATACAGGTTTGGAACAACAGAAATTTCATTTTTGGGGTTAACTATCATTTTAGCACGATACAAAAAGTACATTTCTGAACATTTTGGCTCATGCAATTTTATTCATGATTAGAATGCAAATGTGCAGGATGACACACACACTTAGATTAGCAAACAACACTAGTTTTAATAGTGCTGTTTACAATAGTGGTGTGGCAGCAAGACCAAGAGAATAAGTGTTCGTATCCCGCAGATCCGTGACTTTTCAAACAAACTTCAACCTGCAGCTCAGAGAGACAAAAGTAGCATCTGCGATACACCAACCGGCGGAGAAACCTCCAAACAGTGACTCAACCAGACAGACCAGCTCCACTTCTTCACGGCTACAACACACACACTCACCTTGAGAGTCTGAGCGGTTTTTATTTGCATGCATGACATCAGTGTGTGGTTTTAACCTCTCAAACCTCAACATTTACATAAGATACAGGTAACGTGTAAACACACAGGGCTGTGAATCTTTGCTTTTTTGTCAAAAAACAAAAGTTCTAGCTATGCTATAAACTACAAACAAAAAGTGAACCAAGTACATCGAAGCAACTTCAGGTAACAATATAAAAAAAACCTGATCAAAACTGACATTTATAATGTTACAAAAATATATTGTTTAAATAAATCCTGCTCTTTTGAACTCTATTCATCTGTGAATCCTGAAAAATAAAAATGTACCAAGTTTTCCACAAAACTACTGGGCAGCACAACTGTTTTCAACATTGGTAATAATCAGAAATGTTTCTTGAGCAGCAAATCAGCATAGAATGATTTCTGAAGGATCATGTGACACTGAAGACTGGAGTAATGATGCTGAAAATTCAGCTTTGCGTCACAGGAATAAATGACATTTTAACAGATATTCACATACAAAACAGTAATTTCAAACTGTAATAATATTTCACAATTTTACTGTTTTTACTGTATTTTAATTTAAATAAATACAGCCTTCTTTCAAATCTTACTGAAGCCAATATTTCTAGCCAAGATCTACTTCACAAGATCACATCACCAAGAGTCAAGTCGTGGCCTAATGGTTAGAGAGTCGGGCTTGTAACCAGAAGGTTGCCGGTTCGATTCTCGCACCGGCAGGAATTGTAGGTGGGGATTGTGAATGAACAGTGCTCTCACCACCTTTGATACCATGACTGAGGTGCCCTTGAGGAAGGCACTGAACCCCAAACTGCTCCCTGGGTGCTGGAACAATGGCTGCCCACTGCTCCGGGTGTGTGTTCACGGTGTGTGTGTGTGCATTTGTTCACTACTCACTGCTGTGTGTGTGCACTTGGATGGGTTAAACGCAGAGCACCAATTTCGAGTATGGGTCACCATACTTGACAATACATCTTTTATATTTTTTTTATATTAAAATTAGATTAAAATACAAAACATTTGTCCAAGATGCTGATTTAGGTAGTATACACTGTGCAGTGTGTAGTAAGCTAATAACCACTACTGACAAGAGCTCGACTTCAGTTCAATAAAAGTCTTAAATAGTCTCCAAAACACTGTATTTGTCCATATCATACACAACCAATCTGATCTTACTGAGAGGACAATCAAATAAATGCTCTAGTGCTAAGAAAACAAACTCAAATCTGATAACACACAAACACAAAACAAAATGACATTCAACTCACTTAACCTCCATAATGTGATGTATTTTCAGCGAGAAAATAACAGAGCCAGACTTGATTTCATCCATCAGAATTTGATTGGATCATGCATATAGTATTTTTGGTTAACACAATTCTCCACCCACATCACTTTGGTTGCACACATTTCTGAATTTTTTTTCTTCCTGAAGATTTCTATTTTTTCCTCTCACATCATTCAATCAGACGCATTTCTGCTGCAGTCTGTAGCGTGTCTCATTCCTCCAGAAGCACAGACTGACAGAAACAGGACGCTCTGGGTCTCCTGCAATCAGCTGTCTGAAGCCGGCGCAATCAAGGCGCTGATTTCTCACCGAAACCTCCAGCGGTGAAATCAAGCTGGTTGTGGTGTGATTGGCTGCACCCTGCGATCATAAAAACTCATGCAACTAATACAAAGAAACTGCATACGCACAATCCGGGAAACAGAGATGTGCAGCATATTGTGCACTGCAAAAATGACGAACCCTATAAAGCCTGCTGCATCAGATTTGATATGCAAAGTCCTCTATACGATCACAACATTGCTGATAAACCTGTCACACGTAATCTACTACATGCCTTCTGTCGTCTGACTGATAGTTCAGACTTTTCTGATCAAGCAAAAGGTCTTTTAGTGTAATTGTACAAACGTCCACCTTCAGCTGGTGATTCACATGTCTTTTGGCTGTTAAATCTTTACTGATTTAAGTAAATGTAAGAAAAAGTTTGATATTGTTAGTAATATTTCCAGATGAACACTTACTGGACTGAAGCAGCTTGGCTTTACTTGATTATCCATGAATCATTCTTTGAAAAATCAGTATCAAATATGATCATCAGGCTTTCGAGGAACGTTTATTTTCATCTCTCAATCATCATCATAGTCAAGTGTGAAGCATTTGCTGTGTGTGAGCAGCTTCCGCAATTACAGATAGAAACCCGTGGTCTGATAACACTCAGATTATCATCTGATTCTCTTTGACAGCATTACTGATTTGTACAAGAAAATATTTGATGTCAGTTGTACAGAAAGGAATAATGGAGCACTGATAGGAAGTTCTGAATATTGGTAATGAACAGCATATTAGAATGATTTCTGAAGGATCATGTGACACTGAAGACTGGATTAATGATGCTGAAAATTCAGCTTTGATCACAGAAATAAATTACATTTCAACATATATTCACATAGAAAACAGCTATTTAAAATTGTAATAATATTTTACTTTTTTTATTTATTTATTTATTTATTTTTTATACAGTTTTTACTGTTTTTTTTTTAATCAAATAAATGCATTCTTGGTGAGCAGGCGAGACTTCATTCAAAAACTTTTTTTAAAAATCTTGAACTCCAAACTTCTGAATGATAGTGTATACTACTAGTATATAAAAATGTTTTTTGTTTTTTTTTTAAACAGAAAAACAGTAGAAAATACCATTGACATTGATGCATTTGAATCCCACACAATGCATCAACTTGAAAAAAACCAAGTAGTTTTGAATGCAATATAAGTTGCTTTGGATAAAAGCATCTGACCAAAATAAATAAGCATAATTAAAAAGACATAAAATAATTGATGATATCTAAATACAGTGGATTGGAGGCCAAAAAAACAAAACAAAAAAACTTCCATTTTGATTTCAAAGTGTCTTTTTAAAGATGATATAGGTGATTTCTGTGCCACACAGAACTGCAAAAACAACTGAAGCTTTTTTCTGAATATTTCCAGTTGGTCAAGGAACAAGTAGTCCCGCCCCAAACTTATACCACTGGCTGAATCAGCAGTTGATGTATAACCACTAAAAACAAAACAGATCAGTTGTTTTAAAAATGAAAACTAAGTCAGTATTTCAGTCTTCAGGAAGTACCAATGACCAAAAACATGCACATCATCTTTAACCGCTACAGCCAAGCAATACTCTGTCTGACTACTACAAAACTGCAGCCCAAGTCAGTTTATTCAGATTCAATAATAAGCTCGTCTCACTCTATATAAACACCCACCGGAACGGCAGCTCGACTAGTTTCCCAGCTCTCCGCATGGCCCGTGTTTCTGTGGGTGTGTTTGTGTGTTTGTAGAGCAGCAGATCTGGCCTGCTTCTTTGTTTCCGTCTGGCTGGCACGACCCGTTCCTCCACTCACAGAGCCAAGCGGCCCGGGACAAACGCCAGCCAGAAACCCGTCTGATGAGAGCCGAAGGGAGTGACCAGGTCACCGCCAGAGAAATATGTACCGTTGTAAACTGGGACGATCCCACACCAGATCACCCGACCAGATGCACCACATTCCCCGGCCGTGAGAAACGCTCGAGGAGCAGAGCGAGAGAAAACAACAGGGTGGAAAAGCTTCCTGCATCACTCATTCATCCCAATCACACACTCTTTATGTGTATGAATGAAATTTGATTACTCATCGATGATTGGGAATAAAAGAATTGGAGAGCACACAATACAATACAACTGTGACTAATCAAACTCCACTGTAATCATCTATTTCTACAACACCCACTTTATGAGACCGGTACTATTGTGAATTGCATGTGTAAAGGAGAAAAAGGTTTAAAAAGTGTTGATTTTATTTATGTATTTATTTATTTTACATTTGTAGCATAGCTCAAATTTAAATGCAATAATTTAATTGAAATAATTAACTATTGCACAAACATTAAATTATGTATTTAATACACAATGAAATGAAATTAAAATTATAAAAATTAAATTAAAAATTCAATATTAAATGAAATAAATAACATGAAATATTTAAAAAAAAATAATTTCAATTTTAAAAATTAAATTAATGAAAATTAAAAATTAAACTAAATTAAAAAAAACACTGGCAAATAAATCTCAACACTGGCATGTAATAATCCACTAAGGTTTTTTTCTTTTAATATTTGTATTAGTATTATTGTGAATGATTCAGTGCATTTTACTCTAAAGAAAGTAAAGTTTGTTGTCAATCAATTTTATTTATTGTAAATGTAAAATGTAATACTTTTTGCATCTCTGAATCAACTTGTCTGCTGACATAAAGGCTGTGTGGGTGGGAAATATATTAATATCACAGCCTTTTAATGACTTAATGAACTCCTAATGCATGTTTTCAATCAGAATAAGGGTGGGATGTAAAATCATTCACATTTTACATAACACTTGCGTCTTCCACATCTATATAATCTACATAATCTATAATTAAAAAGTTTTAAATAAAACTGTTTAGCCCAACACTGTGCATCTAAAAAAAGATTTGCGCCTCAACAAACACGATGAGCAACTGTCCACCAACATCCCACTTCTTACAAAAACCACAATAACGAACAAATCTCCATGAACTTCTCTGACAAGATGAACAGCCTCTCACACTGCTCAGCGGGTTAAACTCAAATTAACGGCGTTGTTGTAGCTCGACCTCCGTGTTCATTTGCATCAGCCGCTCGCGTGGGATAAACATTCCCCCTTCAGCGTCTGTCGCGAGTCGACCTCCAGAGTAAACGCCGCTGCATTTCACTCGCAGCAAACAATGCACCGCTGCCTCATCGCCAGTGACTCTCTGGACCTCTGACCAACACAAAAGCGACGGAGACAAAGAGTGAGAGCGAGAGAATGAGAGGCAGACAGACGGATGAATGCGGGGCTGTTGGAGGGGTCAGGGGCGTGTTGATGTGGGTGACGCTGCATTCCTGATGGACACTCCACTGTTTCACACGTCGCTGAGCAGAGCCATGGAAACACACACTGTGTGAACCTGCAGAGATCCTGCTGTACCACCATTTAAACTACTGCTCAAAAGTTTTAGAACCAGAAGATTTTTTTTTATGTTTTTGAAATTCTCTTCTGCTCACTGAGGCTGCATTTGTTTGATCCAAAACACAGCAATAACAGTAATATTGTGAAATATTTTTACAATTTAAAAAAGCTGATTTCTATGTGAATGTTAAAATGTTATTTCTGTGAGCAAAGCTGAATTTCCGCATCATTACTCCAGTCTTCAGTGTCACGTGATCCTTCAGAAATCATTCTAATATGCTGATTTGCTGCTCAAGAAACATTTCTGATTATTATCACTGTTGAAAACAGTTGCGTACAAGTTTGTTTTTAGGATTCTTTGATGAATAGAAAGTTCAAAAGAAGAGCATTTATCTGAAACAGAAAGCTTTTGTAACATTATACACTACTGTTCAAAAGTTGGAATTTTGGAAGGAAGGATGCAAAAAATTGATCAAAAGTGACAAAGATTTTCTAATGTTACAAAAGCTACATCTTTTTCAGCTAAATGCTGTTCTTTTGAACTTACTATTCATCAAAGAATCCTGAAAAATGAAATGTATCACAGTTTCCACAAAAATATTTGGCAGCACAACTGTTTTCAACATTGATAATAATCAGAAATGTTTCTTGAGCAGCAAATCAGCATATTAGAATGATTTCTGAAGATCATGTGACACTGAAGACTGGAGTGATGATGCTGAAAATTCAGGTTTGCATCACAGAAATAAATTATATTTTACAATATATTCACATAGAAAACAGCTATTTTAAATTGTAAAAATATTTCACAATATTACCGTTTTTGCTGTATTTTGTATCAAATAAATGCAGCCTTGGTGAACAGAAGAGACTACTTCAAAAATATTAATATTCTAAAACTTTTGACCGGTAAAAATCCAATACTAAGCAGAACAAATATAGTCTACACTTTTAAAAATAAAGGTTCCCAAATTTGGTCTTCCCAGCAACGTCACAGAAAAACCATTTTGGGTTTTCCAAAGAACTTTTAGTTAACAGTTCTTAAGGGATAGTTCAGCATAAAAATTCTGTCATTTACTCACCCTCATATTGTTCCAAACCATGTTTGGTTACCAACATTCTTCAAAATATCTTCTTTTGTGTTCAACAGAACAAAAAACTCATACAGGTTTGACTGAAACAACTTGTGTTTCCATGAGTGTGTAAGTAAATGACAACTTTCATTTTTGGGTGAACTCTCTTTTTCTCTTAGCATGGTGAAGAACATTAATAATCTAAAGACACTTTTAAAACTACAAAGAACATTTTGTGGAATGTAAAGGTCCCATGGATGTTTAAAGTTCTCCACAGATGATGTCAATAAAACCTTTATTTTTTAGAGTCAGACTCTACAAAACGGACCACAAACGAGTGTATTGACAGCTTTGTTGATTATGAATATTTAGTTTTAGTTTTTTAATGCGTCACACTGCACCATTTTTGCATTGATATCAGACTTATTCATTTGCTTAACCTTATCTGTTGGATTGTGTCTATCAAGTTTCAAATAAAAAGGAAAATAATAAAATGAGATACACAGCCTTTCATTTATAAAGCAGGCAATTGTTCAGATTATCCAAATGTAGGCATTATTCCGTGGTTGTTTAATGTGTAAAACATTTTGTGCTTGAATTTCCAGCTAAAATAACTATATCCTTCTATATACCATAACCATGATCTGAAATTAAAATAACATGGTGTGATAAAAGACTTCAGTCAAAAACACGCAAACGCCTGTTTCTTCATGTCACACTGCTGGAATGTTAGTAATGTGAAAACAGGCTCCTTAAAAGGTGCAGTGAAGTGTGAAATTACAACATTAACACAGTATAGAATTCACAGATTACACTATCAACGCACACAACAGCCTCTCTGATATCAGATACGCTCATTGAAGGATTATAAGAAAAAGCATGAATGTCATACGGCAATCTGAGAGAGCTTTCAGCCATCAGCCCTGTTCAAAAACCCTCTCGAGGCAGCATTTAAAAGCTTTATAAGTCCGACATACACCATAAGGTAGGCAGAATATTTATGCCGCTTTCTAAGATACTATACTTCAGGCAAGCATCACATGCATCCTTTACAGAGAAGGCCAAAATCAACTGGTGAAAAAATAAACATCCATAGTGGTGGACAAAATGGGAGAAATTACAGATACAATTCATTCAATACCAATAATACAGTTAATATTTCCCAATATGTGTGTGATGCATTTTTATGCTGGCTAGAGAACTGCATCATTTGTTTAGCAACATGCTTCTACCGATTTTTGTCCCCCACAACAACTGTTGGCTCTTTGACAAATTGATTGGTTCCTATTTTGTAAGTGGCTTTGGATAAAAGCATCTACTAAATGCATGTAATTATAAATGTAAAATGAAAACTCCTAGAACAACTTGTAAATCGAGTCTCTCCATGAATTTTCTATGAGGAATGTTATTTCTATGATGCACAGAGTTGTTGCTGATATGAAGCGTTTCGAATCAGTCACTTGTGAGGTTTCATCTCAGATGCTTTCTTAGAAGGTAGCTGTCTATGTAGGCAGTAAACAACTCACTAGGTTTTGGAACAGAGCCAACCATAAATGAATGAAGAGAAACCAGTTCATACACAAACATACAGCGCTACTAAAATCTACAGACAAAACGCAAACAGCATTAATGCACTCACATTTGCATGCATATAATCCTCAGAGCTACTTTCAGGTCTCATTGTAATATGCTAGCAGGGCAGCAACAGTGGAATAGTGTTAACATTTTATGCAAGTTCAGGTTTTAGGCACAAATAGACTTTAAGCTCCAAATTTTTCTTGCATGAATAACAGCAGTTCAGACATTCTGCCTAAAATCTCCTATTGTGTTACTCAGAAAAAGAAAACAAAATGGGGAATGACTAAATGATGACAGAGTTTACATTTGTGGGTGAATTATTGCAGAGCGGTTGGGACTGAATTAATTGCAGAAAAAAACAAAAAGGGAATTTGAATATAGTGCTGTCTTGCAAGCCCTGTAATAAAACAGCACTAGATATACAACCACTTAGTGCAATCAAACAAGACAAACATAGACCAGAGAGCACAAAAGCATTGGCTCATGGGAAGAAAAGTGTTTGAGCAATGCCATAACTCACTGAAGAAAATAAATCTCATTAGTTCTCGCTGGAGCACGTTATAATTAAAACTACGTGTTGCAGTGTGTGTACATGTGTCATTTATAATTGAAACATTTGCATTAAAGAGGCTTTTTGAAATTATGAATGCACTGAGTTGTATTAAATTAAACAGTTCGCTGCAGTGCAATATGTGGGCTCGCATTATTTACAAGCTGAGCTTAAGATGCTGAATTATTTAATCGGCTGTGCGGTTAAAACTGCAGGAGGAGAACAGCACACAATACTGAGGGAAGAGAAATGTGTGTTTGAGCAAATGCATGCGTGTGTCTGCAACACGCAGAGAATGCAATGCTGCAGCGCTGTGTGAAATCACAGGGGAGAGAAATCACAGAGCTGCGATTATGATTCTGAAGGTACTTGTAGGGCAGTGGTTTTCAGCTGGTTCTGCTTCAGGATCCTGATTATACTTCGAACATCAAAAGCATCTTTAACATTAATGTTGTTTTCTGATGATTTGGACACAGAGAGGACTGTCTTTTTCACATAAATTCTAGTTAATGTTATCGTATTGGACTAAAACTTACTGACTTTGCTCACACAAGATATAACAACTTCCCAAAACGACCTGAATAACTTTTGTACGTTTTTAGGATTTTTTCCCCTGCCTTGTTGGTGCTTCAGGTCAAAAATGACCGGCGTACAAACAATTGCTTGTAAATCTCTCATTTTGCTATATTATGACAAAAAAATCTTTTCATCAACTTGTTTTCTTTCAGTTAGCACAGGTTTTGTATTTCTTTTTGGAACTCACTGTCTGATTGTAGGCTTCATTGATCTGTGCTTATGCATCTCAGTTTTTCAGTGAATATTGCCAAAATTATCCAAAAATAATGCTTTTTCACTCATAAACTGAGGTGTGTAAGCTCAAATCAATGAGCTTAAGCTCAGATCAGTTCTAAAAAGAAAATACAAAACTAACTGAAAGAAAACGAGTTGATAAAAAACAAGACTGAATCCAAGATTTGGTATTATACACAAAACCGTTAAACAAACTAGGCTGAAAAGGAATTGTTTCATGCCATCCACAACTACAACCCATATTTGGGTCATCATAACACATTAGTTGAGAATTACTGATCTACTGATCACTCACAGATTGAAATTCAGCTCACAATTGCAGTCAACAAAATTGTGCTCTTGAAAAATCTGCACTTAAAAAGCACTGCACTGTAAAAACAATCAAAAAATACTGAGTAAAAAAGAAAAACTTTTGGAGAGACTGGTCCTTCTGATTGCTGCTTTAGCCACTGACTGCATTTAGAGGAACAACAAATCTCAGATCGGGGCTGGACCACGTCCATTTACCAGAAACACATCCAAACACTGACACACGCACATGCACAGGAGATGAGCAATGCGAGGAGTGCAGAAGAAAACAACCAGAGGAAAGGGGAGAAAAAGCAGAGCGAGTGGGAGTGATGAGAGAAGTCAAGTTGACAAAGGGAGAGAAAAATATGTAGCATCAGCCGGATGCATGACCATTTCCTACCTGAATGGCATACTACTTGCACAACCCAAAAATGACTCGCACAGCAGTAAACTCCAGTATAATACTTTGACTTCTGTCCAAACAACACAGAGCATATCACTACGTCACAAACACGAGCCCACGCTGCGGCTCAAAATTCACAGCATGAAGATTCATTCATTACTTCAGATTCTGCTCGCATTTCATTCTCTGACAGGGTAGATTCCTGTCATTTGTGCTGTTCAACGACTAGTTTAAGACAATATGTGCTTCACACAAAGCTGTAAAGTCTAGCCAACGCCATACAACAAAGGTCCTTTTGTGTTTTAAAGCTGAGGTGTGTGAAATTTTCACTACTTCAATTCCAGCTTAATATACATAGACAATTTAAAGTAAACCATTTGATTTGTTTTCACTGAAAAAGCATAAACACTGTGGCGCCATCCTATGTTTGAGACGCCCATCCAGTCTGATTCAACCAATGGCATGAGTTTGGGGTGAGACTACCTGTTTGAAAGAGTCATTATTTTGCGATTCCGTTTGGTGGTGAAGAAGTCAAACACTTCAGCTTCAAGTTTGCAACAAAATACCCAAATTGCAGCTAGCTCATTGCATGTGCCAGGGATCGCAGATGCTACAGATGTGCACACTATCAACAACAAGCAAAATAACAGCAATCAGCCAATGAAATTGTGAAAAAGAGCACGGGAGGAGGGTGAAGCAGTGGGAAGCAGGAGCTAAAACACAAACAAACAAATTAACAAGCCAAAGTGGCAGCGAGCTGCTTCCCACATCTCGCCAACCACTGTCTCAAGTGTAGTTTTTTCTTGTTCTGTACAAAACCAACTATATATCCTTCCTCCACGTTGTCTGCTGAAATAGTTAAGAATCAACCGTCAGCATGAGATTGTGCAAGAATAGCATTACAGGAGGATGATCTCAGCACTGACGCACCTACTCTACGATTAGCTGTGTAAACTGTGCAACATTAAGTCGACAACATTACAAACACAAAACTGTGAGTCTTTAAATGTGCAAAGGCAACAAACTTCTGTATTAAGCAACGGATGTGTTTACATTTATATGCATTCAAGTATAATCAGGAAAACGGTTTGCTTGCAGGGTGTAACCACCACAATTGTCGGCCATTCCTGAGAAACAACTCATCCTAAATAACAGATGTCACACAGGGGAGAGAGAGAGAAAGAATGGAGGCCCTTTGAAGAAGTTAAAAGTGTAGCGGATGAAAATAAAACTGGAAAAAGCTGGATATTAATAATGTATAACTGCCAACTTAACATGTTCACATGCCATCCAAAGAAAAACCACATCCCACTGAAAGCTAGTTTCCGTTGCTTTTTTTTACTGAAGGTGATAATTTCAAACTAAAGAAACTTTGAAATGATTGCTTTTCTTGTTCTGGTTCAGATTTTGTCATGACTACTGAACCTCAGCGCCGTGCCATTCTTGAATCAAAGCATTTTAAAAAGTAACGGAAGTGCACTTCAAAGCAAAGGCCACATATCAACAGAATTCAAAAGGTATGAGTAATTTACAAAAGCAGACCAAATGCTAGACCGCAAAGGTCAAAATGAATGTTTGTTATGACTGCTGTCTTATTGAGAGTCTTGACTGAAGTTTGTGGAGCATTCATATGCATTCTGAAGCATGATATCAGTCTCTAGTAAGGTTTGTTGACTAGTAGTCGACCAATATGGGTTGATAATTAGAGTATGAGGTGGCCAAAGTCAAATGAAAGGCAATATGTATGTGATATAAGTTGCAAATACCCATTATTGCAACTGGGATGTAAACATACATGCAGAAATTCACTCATAATTATCTGAAATATTTGAAAACCAAAACTGGCCATTATCCATTAACAAGTCTAGTGGGTAAAGCCAAGTGGGTAAAGTTATCAGCCAATGATAATGAGCTCAAAATGGCCAAATATCGTCCAATTTATCAGTCTATCACTAGTATGAACGCAAGTGAATGTGTCATTTCATGGCAGGTCAAACTGTGCAGTGACTGCCTGAAGGTTGGACAGAGTTAGCAGTGTCTGTGTGAAGACGACCTCTCGCTGTTTGCTCTTTAACAAACAGAGTAACAGCCAGGCCTTTTAAATGCTTTTTAATATCACCACTGGCCTTAGGACAAGTAAGAAAATGAGAGAGAGTGAGAGAGAGAGAGAGAGAGAGAGAGAGAGAAAGAAATTGGGATATAAATGAGGAAAAAAAAAAAAAAAAAAAGTTACATGCATGTAAAAGAAAATCTTAATTTTTAAAGAAAAAGTCCTGTTTCTCCACTTTTCTGAGTTGGGTTTACAACATTAACAGCTAAATCACAACATGGTAATTATATAAACCCAGCTAGACAAACGTCAACACTAAAATAAGAAAAAAACTACATGAACTAACTAGTTGACTTCACTAGCTGGTTGTTCATCTGTTTGTGGCTGTGCAGCACTCATAATGGTGTCCATGCATTTTACAACTAAAGTTTACTTTGATTTGCTTGAAAGCCTTGATATGTCTCTGGAGTCACATCCTCTGAACAGAGACAATATTTTCATAACTCACTAACACAACTTATAATAGAACCTAAGAGACCAATAGTGAGACTTCTTTCAGTCAAGTTTTAGATCCTGAAACCCTTGCGTTGTGGATTGGCAAAGCGGCACACAAGCGTTGACCCAGTGCAGAGTGAGAGACAGAGAGAGAATGGCAGTGAATGCAGAGAGAGATTATAAATAGAAGTCAAACAGAGGGTGAGCTATGGGCCACAGAATGCCACAATTATGAGCTCTCATGCTGCAGCCTGGGATGCTGACAACACAAGAGAAGCACAAAATACACAAAGACGACACTCTCGTAGTTGAACACCAACAAGTACCAAAAATACCATGGTACTGCCATGGCTTTTGGACAAGAACCTATACCATACCATGATGTATCAAAACTATTACCATCTGATACCAAGGCACAGTAAACTGTAATGCGTAATAGCAGCAATTTTGCTAAGAAGATTTTATCTCTCTCCCCCACACGTTTATTAATCTTTAATTTGGCCAAATTCATTTCACATCTCCAATCATAATAATCTATAACAAAAACAATAGCCTAATTCTCTCCCTTTGTGCCCAATTACTGCAGTGCTTGTATCCTTCGCTCCGTAATTATTTCCCCGCTCATACAATTTATTTCCAATCATTTCTGTCTTGCTGAGATAAATTATTTTGGTAAAGCAGCTAATCTTGGTCATTAGTTTTGCTGTGGGTCTGAGTAAAACCAGTCGCGCCAGTGAGGAGGGGAAGCCTGCGCGCATGCGCACATCTGCCGCTCTACAGCAGCACGCGGGCCAGTTCGCATTCCAAACTCGACACATCACAAATGCTCGCGGCGCGAATCTCTATAACGGATTTTTCACGGTAAAAACACACTTCGCAGGGTCACAGGTCTTAATTCTGAGGTAAAGTTTGCTCGACACTACATCGGGTTCGTATTCTAGACTGTGTGGGGTCTAAGAGACCTCAAACTCTAACTAATTTTATGTGGGAAATGGTTACAAATAGGGTTTTAACGTTTAAAAGTCCTTATAAAACATTTGACGAATAGAAATTATTTGACAAGTACAACATTGAGGATTTAGGACTGTAATAGTGAGGTAATAAAGTCAACTCAACCGCAACATGACCGTTAAGTGGTTTGGTTACACAGATGTGAATTATATTCATAAGTTACACGTCCAAAAGAAGGAGATGGCTCTAACTCGCTGACCTACGGGGCCTGAAGTCGTTTTTTTTCTTTCTTCCATAGGTAAACCGTGAGATTATTCCCATTAGGGTTGTGTTGGGAGTCTAAACAAACGATTCCCTCACGCCTGAGGAAGCACATTCCCAATTTCCATCTGAATGTCCGTCACGCTTTTAACCGTCACGTCGTGATAACGATAGAAAAGACAGGGACCATGAATAGTCGTCTGAGATGTCGAGACCAATCGTTTTACTAGGGTCTATTTCTTAAACCCTTTAGAGCCATCAGTAACCAAAACCCCACCAGTCCATGATCATTAAAAAGCCTGGGCTCAATGGTCATGTAGGGGCAGATGATGCGGTCACGTCTGTCAACTTCTTGCAAATGGTTTATATATGGTTTTCATGCTCCGCACAAGATCACATACATGCAGATCCAATGAAGACCAAGAAAATGAATAGTAGCCTATGTAGGCGCTTATACACACCCACGGACAGACAGAACCTTCAGATGCGCCGCAACAACAGCTTCCATAACCAGTTCTGCTGTTAACGCCCTTTTAACACAACACGCCGTGACTAATAATTTATAAATCAATTAGAGCCTATCGATTTTTACCAAAGCAACATGTGGTCCTCTCAGATGAGGGTGCCTCTGGATGGAGAAACAGGAGAGGTAGTTTAAATATAGCCTCTTTAACAACATTGGTTCCGAGACAATTTTCAAATCGGAGGGTTCATACACAGCATTCCTGAAACATCCAGGTCTTTATTTAGGGGCGAATTGCTCAAAACGCCAACGGAATGTCAGTTTCTTATCGTTCTCACTCAGTAACTTTGACCTAACCCTACCAGAACAATCCGTCACCATGCCGCTTGTTGTTGTTCTTCCCTGGAATCTAAACGCTTTGACAACGCAGTCAACCACGAACCGAGTTTGTTGAACTCTACAACGTGTTTGGAAAGTATACAAACCGGATCAAGTAAATGAAACCGATACATTTGATACTTTAACGCTGCCATTCAGCGAGCGTTCGAGGAAATGTAGGCTAATCAGTAATAAATTCCCAACCTTTCATTCCAGGTTACGCTCTTGTAAAAGGACTGCGCTAAAACACAATTCTAACTACCAGGTTCCAGCAAACCAAATGTTTACAAAGTCTCAAAATCCAGTCTCTGGTAACAATTGAACGCCGGGTTCTTAAAGTTTTGTACAGAATAATCCGTGGTATTCCGGTAGTGTAAGAGCCAAATGCTGGTTTCCACACTTGAACACCACAGCAATGCTTAAATTACACACTACACGAGTCTTGTCTCAAAACAGCGCTGGGCTACAAGATCCTGCTTTCAAAACTACTGTCATGAAGATTTCTACTCACATTTCTATCCATTTTAACGTAGACAGTTCAGGTAATTCGTTTATGGCACTTACACGTTCGAATGATCTTTGGATGGCATGTCCTAGTCATAGTTAAATTCCCAAACTCGCCGAAATATCCCGTTCCGCGGCGCGACTGGAATGCGGCTTGGCGTTCTGAACGCGAGCAGCCTCGATCTGAGCAAAGCAAGGACTGACTGCACTGGAAACGATCAATCACGCGTGAGGTGCGCGCCACGACGCTGCTCTAGAGCGCCACCTCGCGGCGTGTAAAGCCACGACGGTGTGAACTTTCTTGTGAAGCTGAAGTTTATTGGCCAAATGTGACCCTGGACCACAAAACCAGTCATAAGGGTCAGAATTTGTACATCAACTGACAGCTGAATAAATAAGCTTTCCATTGATGTATGGTTTGTTAGGATAGGACAGTATTTGGCCAAGATACATCTCTCTGAAAATCTGGAATCTGAGGGTGCCAAAAAATCAAAACACTGAGAAAATCACCTTTGAAGTTGTCCAAATGAAGTCCTTACCAATGCATAGTACTAATCAAAAATGAAGTTTTGATATGTTTACGGTAGGAAATTTACAAAATATCTTCATGGAACATTATCTTTACTTAATATCCTAATGATTTTTGGCATAAAAGAAAAATCAATCATTTTGACCCATACAATGTATGTTTGGCTATTGCTACAAATATACCCGTGTGACTTACAACTGGTTTTGTGCTCCAGGGTCACAAATCAGTTTGCACTTTGGAGAAATGATCCCAATATTGACAATGTAGTACAACAATGTTTGCAGTACAACATAAAATGCAGTATATGCAATATACAATACAGTAAAATACACAATGCTGAAACAAAATATAGCACAACAGTATTATAATTACTGTAAGTTACATTTGTCAAAAAAAAATCAGAACCTTTTTTGTTTTCAGTTAAAGATCTTACACGAATCATTACAGGACAGCAATCTAATTGATCACTCAGTATTATCAGTGGCAAGAAACCACAGGAAACTCACTTGTGCTGAAAGCATTAACATAAAACATCGCTGAAATTATTCCTCTAGCAATAATGTGATGGAGTTAAGTACAGACTGGTGTGTTTGTGTGAGCATGTGATTACTTGAATACAGAACAAAAGCTCTCTCAGGCCACAGAGTCGATTGATCCGCTGGTGGCGACATCACTCACACTCATGCACGCCAACTCCACAGACTCACAAACACTGTAAATGCAAGCAAGCATGTAAATATAAGTATTTGTCAATATAAATAATTCAAACAAAACATTAAACTACAAAAGGTTGGAGCTGCAATAAAGCCAGATCTCAACAGATACTCCGATATTGCATTTCATATGATTAATGTCTTTCTTTCATGTCTTTTTCAAAAAAAAAACCCTCTCGCCAAACCACATCAAAGGGTTTGTACTGGCCTGGAAAAGGAAATCACTTGATGACATGTCTTAGTATACAGGTCAGATCTGGACAGTATCTGGCTCTCAGCTAATTGTGCTCATATTGGATAATCACTTAATAAAACAACATTAGTATACTGCATGAATTTATTTATTCAGGGCACTTGATAAATGACAACAACAAGTGAAGCATAACCGCACAGCAAGTTATTTTGTAATATAATTTACCTCAGCACATGCAGTCACTGACTGGTCATCACCCAATAAAGTGTTCACCCTCTGTTCTTCTGAATCCTGTTAGAGGCACAGCCACATGGCAAGGATTGGCAACCCTGCTGGGATGAGATTAGACAAGCTATTAAAACACACACACACATACACACACCAGACTATGTTAGTACAACCATCCACCACATTCCACTACTTAAAGATTGCAGCCATAAGGAGATTAACAACTCTGTTTTCTGCACAGGTGTCATACAGACATCCACACACACCACCGGAGGCACAAGCGTCATTTAGTTGCAAAGGCCGATTTTGTCCCCACCACTCTATGAAATAGCTCAAGGCAGGGATAAATCTAATACAGAGGAAGCATCTTCAGTTCTTCTAGTGTTTGATGCAGTGAATGGTCATCCAACACTGGAATTAGTTTTAATGTTTTGCTGAGTGGTCACTGCAGACAGCAATAGCAGCATGTTTTCTCACTCAGCACTCAGATTCACGCTACAGTATAGGCCTGTGTTGCTTTATATATATCCGTTCTACCTGTTCTCAAAACAAAATGCAAATTCCAAATACACATACACTCACATACAGAGCAATTTTGGTTCATTAAAATTTAAAAAGTTATAATAGCCAGGAATGCAACCCGAAACCCCTCATATTCAAAGCAACAAAAACATTCCCACTTGACCAACCAGTCTTACTGGACTTTTAACTGCTGATCCATGAATTTGTCCACTGATCTACACTTTTAAAAAATCAAGGTTCTTTATTGGCATGTATGGTTCCATGAAGATCCTTTGGAACTGTTGAAGAACATGAAGCACTGTTCACTGAAAGGCTCTTAAAATGGTTCTTCTATGGCATCTCTGTGAAATCCCTCTTTTGGAACCTTTTTTTAGAATGCACAATTTTTTAGAATGCACAAAATCCTGGGACTGACAAATGTTGGAAAGTTATCAAGTTAAATGAGACACTTTGTTTACTATTTGAATTAGTTGACAAGAATGATTGTTTCCCTAAAGCTGCTATTTAAATGATTTGTGGATATTTCTAAAGCAAATCTTATTTACATTTCAGCTTGCAAATGACAAATCTACTGAACTGATCTGTTTTCATTGAAACAGTACAAGTTCATATTAATTATTTGTGCAAAACCTAAATAATATGTGCTAAATCTGTGCTATTTCGACAACTAGAATGTCTGTTCAACAAACTTTCTCCACCATTTTTTCACCTGTTTTCCACACATCTGTTTCTTGTGATTTCACCTGTTAAATACTTTGCATATGTCTCTTATGCACCGTGAAGTCATGTATGGAAACACTGCCTTCTTTTCTGGTTTGAGGAAAGTTGTACTTGCATTCTTGGTTTCAGATTACATTCGGCCTCTTGCCTTGCTGGAATTTGAATTGACTATTTGGCTTTGACCTTGGACACTTTAATGTTTACGGTCTTTGCATTATGGCTGGAGTTGAGCTTGTTAAAGTGTCCAAGGCACTTGTTTGACTGTGTAATTTTCTTATACCTTATAAAAGACCTTATAAAGTTTGCCACATCCATACACACGCACTTCTTGCTGAATCGCTGTTATGTTGGCTGAGACAAAACCTCAGTCGCTGAATGTACATCTATGATGGCTTCCTTTGAGACTCTATAATCACATCTAATTCCATCAGCTCAGCTGAGGAGGAGACAACATCCTCCACTCGAGTTACAGAGCTTTTGATCGCAGCTACAGCTGCCCATATTAAGTTCATCATGAGTCTATTTTTGGAGTCATAGTGTGAGATTTTGTTTCAAACTCTTGTATTCTTGAGTAACATATCTGAATTGTATTGTTTAGAGTTAGTTTTTTAGATGTTGGAGTCTTACATATTTTTTGTAACTATATCTGGAAGGAGAATGATTTTTGCTTTTCCTTTAAAGAGCTGTTTTTCTCAGAATGACTTCTGTTGTGTCCCATGCCACCATGTTTTCAAGCAGAAAAAATTAAGCTTTGGTTTTTCCTGACCACTATGGCTGTGTAAGGCCACAGTTCTTGTTCACTGGATGTCTTTACTTCCATAAACCCACAGTGAAACAATTACTAGCATTTGAGAAACATTATGAATTCATCCTAATTGAATGAATCAGTCCTCATTATTTAATATGACTCAGTTTTAACTTAATTGTATCCCTCTTTTAGTACGCCAGACCATGACAGCAGAACAGGAGACGACTGATGCTTTGAAACAAATGAACATTTCTGAGCTTTTCTCCTCAGATGGCGTCTCATTTTCACTGATTAAAAGATCTTTCTCGGATTTCAAGGCCAATTAAAACCAGCTAAAGTCATGGGAAAAGACATGTTCAGTGCTATTCAAACCGCAGCTGATGATTCACTTAGATATTTTTCTGTAGTCTGGTGCTTATAATTTTATGTGCAATCAAGTCCTGTTCAAACTAGTCCATTGACAATTGATGGCTCATATTGAAACCTGAAAGAAAAATGTTCATGTTGTTAAAGCAGATCTGAAAGCAGGAACAGCTGATCACAGCAATGACAATAACCACTTCATAACCTCTCATAAGTCTTAAAAAATGCCTACTTGCATAATTGGATACTGAAGCTGTGCCAAGCAAAGAGGAAGTTTGTGGTTTCAATAATGACCGCACATGTTTAAAAAGTGATCTGTGAATTACACAATGTGGAAATGCAAAAGCTACGGTCAAATCCTGTCCATATACAGAGACTAATTTCAGAAATCAAATCAGGAGTTCAACTCCTATGAACATTTAAAAAAAAAACCCTAAGATGAACTCTCCATTCTGCAAAGATGTTTTTCAATATAACATGACCCTAATCTCAACTTATCGGAGTGAAATATAACCTTTTACCTCTAATAACAGCAGTATTTTTGGTAAAAACCATAAAGCCAGAAGAGTGTTTCATTTAGGATTTGATCTGTTGGTTGATTCTCTGAACACATTTGAACTTGAGGGTCAGACTCTGACTCTGACGGATGTGTTTTTAGGATCAGATCTCTTGAGGAGCTGCACTCAGTAAATGTGAATGCTAAACAGAAAACAAAGATACGCTGATGTTTGTAGTTGCTCTGGGATCAGTCAGACATGCTGAATATTGCTTAGCATCTTCAACTCACATGCTAATAAGTGTGCAAAATAATTTATGAGTGCTTGTGACCCTGGACATTATTCTTGTTGAACACAAATAAAGGGTCCAAATGTACAATAGCAGTCAAAAGTTTTCCTTTTTTATTTATAAAACTAACCTCATCAAACCTATAAAATAACACAAATTGAATTATGTAAATTAGGCACAAAAATGTTTAAACCAAACCAAATTTTTTGCCACCCTTTTCCTGCAGCTCTGCAAAATCTGCAGTTGTTTGTTTGTTTGTGTAAACTCAATGTCACTTCAGCACATAAATCCACAGATGTTTAACACCACGAGAACGAGCGCACAGCTGGGACGTCAAAACAGCTGAGCTCACCAGTCTGAGGACATTTGTTGGCTTCTAATCACTGGATTTGGCAAGGTTTGTGACATGTTTCTATATATCCTAGACAGTTGTGATATTGAGTGTTTTTTTATCTTCCATCTGTTACTGTCATCATTTTCTGATTTACTGAGCCCTAAATGACACAAAACAGTGTTGTTAGTTGCTTTATGTGTTGGTCTCTTCTTGTCTTAAGTGGGCATTCAAGCATTTTTGAATGACTAGGTTGAGTGAGGGATTCAATGACTCACTCACTAACTCTTTCCTGAATGAATAAGTGTTTCGAACAAATCGGTTGAATGAATGATTCAGCTAACTCACACATCAAGTCGCTACCTACTGGCGTAACTATACAACCTGCATAAGAAGCTGGTATAAAATCTGACAATGTCTGGAACAAAGACAGACCAGCGGAGTGATAAAAACACTGTTCCAGTGCTGTATAACCACAGACTCATTGACAGGAGGAGCACTTTTCCAGCTCCTATTTAATTTGCTGCTGATGTCAAAAATTGTGTCCAATCAAGCCCTACAGTATTTAGGAGAAACTGGTAAAAGCTCATCAAATCAGAATGATTTCTGAAGGATCGTGTGACACTGAAGACTGGAGTAATGATGCTGAAAATTCAGCTTTGATCACCGGAATAAATTACATTTTACAATGTATTCAGATAGAGAACTATGAAAACTAAAAAGGTAATTGCGACTTTTTATCTCACAATTCTGACGTTTTTTCTCACAATTGTGAGTTTACATCTCACAATTCTGACTTTTTTACTCAGAATTGCCCGATACAAACTCACAAACTCGCAATTCTGAAAAAATAAGTCAGAATTGTGTGATAGAAAGTCCAGTTCTGAGGAGGAAAAAAAGACTGAAAGGTTCTCAGAATTGCGAGTTTATATCTTACAGTTCTGACTTAATATCTCATATTTCTGAGAAAAAAAAAGTCAGAATTGCAAGTTTGTTTGACACTATTCTGAAAAAAATTCAGAATTGTGAGATAAACAGTTGTAATTACCTTTTTTATTTTTTCTTCAGTTGCGGAAATGGGCTTCCATAGAAAACAGCTATTTTAAATTGTACAAATGTTTCACAATATTAGTGTTTTTACTGTATTTTTTGAGCACATACATGCAGCCCTGGTGAGCAGAAGAGATTTTATTAAAAACATTTAAAAATCAAAATGTTTCCGAACTTTTGACAAGCACTGTAGGCTATATTTTCAGTTCTGAATGACACACACACAAGCTTTGGTTGCTCATTAACACTTATCTCCTGCTTGGCAAGACATCACATCCAATGACTCATGACATCACTTCAGTCTTCTCCAAACACACACTCACTCCTCCACAAACAAACCTCAGAGCCATTCATCTCTGTCATATAACAGTGACAGAAATACAATCCAGAGAGGAGCACAGAGCAGTTTGACACCAATCAGTCACTGTCCATATGCTTTTAATGATCTTCCATACCTCACAGTGGCTCTTCTGAGCAGTATTTCAGGGCGAGGCGAGCGATATCCTCGCGGGCCACAGAGGAGGGGGACGTTTAGGCTGCTTACCCCAGCGAGATGAGCTCTACCTGGGGTTCAGAGCTGAGAACGGCATCTGTTTACACCTGGAGGTGTGGAGCTGATCCTCAAATAGCGACAGAAGCATAGAGGAGATCTGGTTTCTGAGGCGCTTCAATCAGAACCATGAGGGAGCCACATGAATGCAAACACACTGAGGCCTGAGGTCAAATGCTCAATTATTACTGGAATATTCCAACATTGTGTGTATAAAGGAAAACTCAACAAGGCAAACATATACTGTAACATGTTTTTGTGTATTGTTATTTTACACCACGCACTCACACACACACACACAGCTGGGAGTCTCAGGTAAACCTGTTTTCCACGCTTCTTATCTCCTCGCTGCTCTTCATGTGAAATGACACTCAATCTCAAATGGCGCCCTCAGGCCACCGTACAGCTGCAGGAAGTGTTTTCACATATGTGTGCAACATCACAAGTGTCTTTACCTCAGCTATAATGGATGCTTTTCTGTTTACTTGTACGTTTTGCTGTTTTGTCAAGAAACAGTGTAAAAACTTTTTTCTTTTAGAGCTTTCAAGCTGCGACAAATTTGTTGCATAGTATTTCAGCCCGTTCTGACTTACATGCTTTATTTTTTTCTAGGGTGGCCATACATTCTCTTTTTCACAGGATTTCTAAATTCCCTAAATGTCCAGGTTTTGGCTTTGTTTTCCTGTTGCTGAAGGTAAAGACTGAAAAGTAGTTTGACCAATAGTGTGGAGGAATTGTACATAACTGACCGAAATATGCCTACATATAACGAATGAGGGCCGTAGAGAGACGTCAATAGGAAAACAAATTAAAACCTGGATATTTTAGGCCATTTAGAAATCCCAGCCAGGACATGTCCAGGAAAAAGAGGGCATATAGGTGTATGGAAAACCACTGGATTTATGGTTTTCCTGTAGCAGTCAAATAACAATCCAACAAAATCCCATAGATTTTCATTAACGGAATGTTCTAAGTTCTTTTTATGGACAGGAAGGACTGGAGTTCAAGACCTCTATTGATAGCAATCAGAATAATTGCTTTGCACCAATTAATATAGTTTTTAAACTAAACTGCAGGCTGTTGAACGGTGTTTCTCACAGATTTTTAAACCTTTTTCCCCTGCATTTTACAGCTCATTCAATCAGGTTTATAATCATAGTTTTAGTTCATCTGATTGAAATGAGGTTTATTTTAATACAGTAAGGCACCTTCAAGTGAATAATGGTGTTTGTTGTGCATTCATGTTTCTGTGATCTTTTGCCATTGATTCTGAGCTGAAGTTAAAAGCTGCTGCATATGTATTTATACATCTTGATTTATTCTAATAGCCTTTTACTTATAAGACCATGTTGCTCATTCTCACACCTGTTATTTGTCCTCATCTTGAGCAGAAACATCATTTCAAACAGCATTTTAATGTTCCCTTTTTGCATCTTTATAGAGCAATGCTTCATAGTTTATATGAAGTGAACTGTTAGCAAGATAATAAGATAAGGACAGACCGCCTATAATAATCATAATCAGATAATGTTTGTTGGCATGAGAGCATGTTGCGGTTTGGCATCTGCATTATTATCTGGCAAACTGTGATTAAGCCGATTATTTCCTGCAGATTACAGTTCAGCGAGACTCAAACTGTGCTTTCCTCCAGTCGTGCATCAGCCCAACTATTCACCATCAAATCCTCGTTACTGCAACGAGTCGGATCCAATTATTTTACATTATACTAAAGCAAGTAAACAGCGTCATAATGAGCGCAGAACACAGAGCTCAATGGAAATGACGGCGGAGAGGCTTTATTTTCATGAATATGCTTCCACGAGTGTTAAATGAGCTGTGAAATGAGATTCCATCACACACACGGCATTAAAAAAAGTGTTAAAGTGTTTAAAAGAAAGACTGAAAGAAAGTAAAAAGCCAATCTCGCTTTCAGGAGGAAATCTGGATCATTACATTGACTTTTGGAAGCCATCAGAGGAATTTGATTTTCTAATGGTGTAATGGTGAATGCATGCTTATAAATGCAAATGCAGGACACACACACACACACACACACACACACACACACACACCAAACCTTCTGACAGACAGACGGTTATTGAGAGATTTACAGGTTTACAGACACTTGTCTGTCTCTGTGTGTGTGTGTGTGTGGATCCGCAACAGCTCAGTTTTTGAATTTTGTCATGGTTTGAAGGCGTTTTGCACCTGCTGTGGAGAAACTTTCATTCGACTCATTTGCATTTGTTCACTTTGTGTCTGTTTCTGAGCTTCGGGCCGTGAAAGAAGTTTTACCCTCAGGGAGAACAGCTCATTCCCTCCTCATGACATATGCAAAGTGCAATAAATCAGAATAAAAATTCCATAGTAAAGTAAATTAAATTAAATCTTTCTGAAATGACAATTTCACTTGTAATACAGAGGGTAATAGAATAAAAGCTGCTTCAGTGATATTTCAGATGAGGTAAAGGATGTGTGATATATGAATATCTCCAGCAGAACGGATGTCTGCCTCAAATGTCACATATCACATCTATCAACATGTTTAATCCATATGGCATTTGGATGCAAATACAGTCTATATAAGATCTTCAAGTGGACATCAGTTATTTTTGAAGAAACTGATGCTGTGAACCAATAATATGTGAATCAGTAATGCATTCTGAATCTCATATGTTTGTTGCTTACCTTAATGAATATGCTGCACTTTATACTGGAATTTTATGATCACATAATGATGGTGAAAAGTCAGTGAGAATCTCTGATACTGTATATTTTTACATTACTATATATTTATATTCTTAATGTTAATGTATATTATTCACATTAGTGGTCCCAGCAGTACAGTCAAAGGCTGATTCTTAGATCTTTACCTCCAATTACAAACTTTCCTTGCAAAGTAGCACTAGTTATTAAGCATTAAACATTATATTATTTCAATCTTGTCAAAGTACATTTGGAATGCATATCATTTTAATAAATCAGAGTTTACCAAACTGTGGCTGAAGGCTAATAATTAATTAAACCATAAAAAATGTCAAACTGAATTATGCATATTTGGAAAATAAAAATAATCAAAATAAAACACTTACTAAAAAAAAGATGAAATATTTTATTTGTTTACCTGCATGTCATGTGACCATTAACCATCATTAAAGAACCATAAATATGCAAATGTGTTGATAAATTATTAAAATATTAACTTAAAATCAGGGTTATTATAGTTAATAGGGTTATTAACTAAAACTAAAACCATTAAAAACTTTTTTGTTACTTGAAATAAAAAATGTTAATTTAAATAAAATGCATTTAAATAAAATAAATTCAATAAATAAAGAAAAAATGTCAACTCATTTTATTTCATTTACATTGCTCATTTTCATTTAGTTTAACTTAATGTACTAAAATAACTAAAACTAAAACTGAAGTGAAAATCTATAAAAACTACATGACAAAAAAAAACATGACAAAAAACTAAAACTTTAACTAAAATTAAAATGAAAACAGAAAAAACTTCAAATAAATATTTTAGTCAGCTGACTAAATAGTTTAGAAATCCTTGTAATGACAACATGAACTGAGCAAAAATCACCACATTGCATAGTATTTTTTGTCAATTTTTATACTTTTTGCCAAAAATACACTCTATTATGTAATGTTTTATAATAGCAGAGTTGAAAAAATGAGTGTAAACAATGAAAATATTGATTTCTTCCTGGTAATGCGACACAAATGGCAGCATTACCTGAGAAAGAGTCTGATCTTTCTTTTATTTGAGCTCAGTGTTTTTGACCCTGAGGTCTGACCAGATTCATATCATATAATAATCTACTTCAAACAAGACAGCACTTTCATATCCTGGTATTATTTTAATATGGGCTCAGCAAACACAATAAAGCACTGTCATATGTTCAGTCACACGAGTAAACTATATTTGTGCAGCTGCACGTTTGAATCAATGTTTAACACTCTCTTTCTGTGATTCACACGCGGCGATGGGAGATCAATACAACACATCGGGAACACCAGATCCCATTTTCCAACCTGTTATCTTCATCCAGCGTTACCATGACTACAGGCACACAGGCCATCCGCTCCTCATAAACACAAGTGTGAGTCTGTGCCAGAGACAATACATGAAATCAAGTCACACGGCTCTAGAGTGATCCACAGATCTCTGTTTGATCCCTGAGGAAACAGACACTGATTCCACCCCTCGCAGGAAACACAGCTGTTTCTGAACTTCATCAAACACTCAATTATCACAGCACACGTGTCATATTTCACAGACTCATATTTATCTCAGAAATCAAACCTGTGTCTGTACAGGCCAGAAAAAGTGAGTCGAAGAATGAAAAGCAACCGATGGAGAGAGAAAAAATCTATACTGCTGCATTTTTGAACATATATGTGACCCTGGACCACAAAACCAGTCATAAGTGTCAATTTTTCGAAACTGAGATTTCTACATCATCTGAAAGCTGAATAAATAAGCTTTCCATTGATGTATGGTTTGTTAGGATAGGACAATATTTGGCTGAGATACAACTATTTGAAAATCTGGAATCTGAGGGTGCAAAAAAAATCTAAATACTGAGAAAATCACCTTTAAAGTTGTCCAAATGAAGTTCTTAGCTATGCATATTACTAATCAAAAATGAAGTTTTGATATATTTACAGCAGGAAATTCACTAAATATCTTCATGGAGCATGATCTTTACTTAACATCCTAATGATTTTTGGCATAAAAGAAAAATCAATAATTTTGACCCATACAATGTATTTTTGGCTATTGCTAAAAATATACCCCAGCGACTTAAGACTGCTTTTGTGGTCCAGGGTCACATATGATGGAAAGATTGTTGCATGATCTTTATGCCAATTCCTGCAAATCTCTTTTAATATCTCACATAGCCAAAGGAAATATTGGTGATATACATTTTCCTTGCAAAAAAAAAAGAAAAAAAAAAGGATGCATCAATTACACTGAAATATTAGTGATTTATATGTTAAAAATGCATCAACTAAACTGAAATATTAGACACTGATATGTTCAAAAATGCATCAATTATACTGAAATATTAGAAATTTAAAAAATGCATCAGTAGTAGAGATTTAAAAATGCATCAACTATACTGAAATATTAGAGATTTATATGTTCAGAAATGCATCAAGTATACTGAAGTAGTAGAGATTTAAAATGCATCAAAAATGCATCAACTATACTAAAATAGTAGATTTAAAAATGCATCAACTATACTGAAATATTAGAGATTTATATGTTCAGAAATGCATCAACTATACTGAAATAGTAGAGATTTAAAATGCATCAACTATACTAAAATAGTAGATTTAAAAATGCATGAACTACTGAAATATTAGAGATTTATGTTTAAAATGCATCAACTATTCTGAAATGTTAGAGATTTATATGTTTAAAATGCATCAACTATTCTGAAATATGAGATTTTTGTTCAAAAACGCATAAACTATACTGTAATATTAGAGATTTAAAAATGCATTAACTATACTGAAATATTAGATTCATGTTCAAAACGCATCAACTATACTAAAATATTAGAGATTTAAAAATGCATAAACTATAGGCTACTGAAATATTAGAGATTTATGTTCAAAAATGCATAATGCTGAACTATTACAGATTTAAAAACGCAAACTATACTGAAATAATAGAGATTTAAAAATGCATCAACAATACTGAAATTCTGGAGATTTAAATGTTCCTTGCAGAAAATGCATTTTCTCAGAGCACACAGCAGTGGACAAAGATGCCTTTTGCCTCCATAATGATTGAGTTTAACCATATTCATCTGTGCAGATCATCAGAAAACAGAGTTTGAGACTGATGAACACTCTTGACTGTCACTGTTTGGAAAGCTAACAGAGTAATGAGAGACTGAAGAGAGAAACAGACGCTGAAGAGACTTTATTTGCTCACAGTAAATGAAGATCAGCTCAACAAACCAACACAGTCCTGATACTGCACACACACACACACACACACACACACACACACACACACAAACGTCCTCTAACACTACTCCTCTTCTTCAGCACCAACCATCATCATCTTCATCCGTGGTTCACCAGCAGGTTCTGCAGAGAACGAACAAACAGTCACATCAACAAGAGCTGATTTCCATAATAAACCTCCTTCATCAATTCCAGCGCTCACCTCTCCTGACTTTAGTTTGAGTTATTCTATAAGCAGCACACGCTATAGTCAAATACATTCACACACACATGATGAACCCACAGAAAACAGCAGTAGAGGTGAGCTGAACCAAACCAATGATTATATCATCCCTGATTTTCCTGTTGTCAGAATTCACAGTCATTCCTGATGTTGAAACAGGGCTGCACAATTAAAAAAAAAAAAAACATATATATATATATATATATATATGGGGATCATTATATATCAATGAGACTAATTATTGCTGCTTAATTCCTTCATTTTCAAACATCAAACCATCACATTTTTATTTTGATGGAAAACTGCAAAAACATTTCTTAAAGTTTCTCTTTTGCTGTCAACAGCTATAGTTTACAGATTTTGTAAAGATGGTCTGGCGCACGTTTTGTCAAATGCACATTAAAGCAAGTCAAACTCAGAGCAGATACAGAGATGGAGTTCATGTGGTGCAGGATTTACAGAGAACCGAGCCACTGAAAACACAGGATCATGAGCTGCTCGTGTGTAAATCAACACAGTGCCGTGCTTCACTCAGAAACAGAGCTTTTTTCTTCACAGTACCATTTTTGTGTTGAACCACAAAAATGATACTGTGAAGATCAATATTGTGATGTTTTTTTAGAGGCTAATCACAGAGACAGCACACATGAGAAGAACAGCAGAATAATGCCTTTGTGATGGAGATTAAACACACAAACACACAGTGAGGAGCGACGCTTTTATCTGACGGACAGAGGAACTTACTGTGACCTCAACCTGAACTTCACTTTTAGAATTACCCTTACCAGAACACAACACACACACACACACGTCTGGTTTGCTATCCTTGTGGGGACTCTCCACAGGCGTAATGGTTTTTCTGCTGTACAGACTGTATTTTCTATCGCCCTACACCAACCCTACACCTAACCCTACCCCTTACAGGAAACTTTCTGTATTTTTACATTTTCAAAAAACTTCATTCTGTGTGATTTATAAGCTTGTTTACCCGTGGGGACCTCAATTTAGGTCCCCACCGTGACACAAGTCCCCATGAGTCTGTGTGTATTCAGGTTTAAGTCCCCACCGGAATATAAAAACAGGCACACACACACACACACACACACACACACACACACACACACACACACACAATCTTAGCATAGCTAGAACATTATATATTCCAAATATTCATTAATGGAATGGAATTTATATATATGTATTATTAAAAACTATAACAGTATCTCAATGATACTAAAATAACACTGGTTAAAAACACATGATAAATACTATATTTTATAAATTATGTTATGTTATATTTTAAAGTATAAATTATATTTTTTTGAAGTTATAGGTAATTACATTTTAAATGCTGAATTATATTTTATATTATTTATGTATTATTTATTAATTATTTTAATATTAGTTTATTTATTCACTAACTGAATTTCTAATTTCACTCGTTATTTTACAGTATTACAGAAATGAATTTAAGGCTATTACATTATCTTGAAAATAATATTATTTCAGTAAATATATTCATGGTAAATGAATGCAGCGAACTTACACTACACTATTAATCACTCAGAGAGAGATGATTTTGACAGTAAAGCCAGCGTCTGAGCTCAGGGCTGGAGTTTAACACTGCTGTGCTTCAGACGGATAGAGGTACTACACTGACGACAGCAGAGATGTTGGAACAAAGCCGCACATCTTCAGACAGAGAAACGGCCACAGCTGGACCGCAGCGTCCCAATCAAGCCAAAGGAGCGTAAAATGAAGATGCAGCGCCGCGGGCTTCAGGAACCTCCTGTCCTCATCCTCGCCTGCAGACACTGCTGTAGATTAATGACCCGACCCGCAGATTCATCAATGAGCAGCATTCACACACACACCTGCGCTTTATTACTGCTGACGGACCATCATTACTGTCCTGCACAGATAATGGGACTCACTCACAGGATATTTACACACAATACAGGAACAAGAGACACTAAAAACTCCAAAACATTACACACTGAAGACTGGAGTAATGATGCTGTAAATTCAGCTTTGCATCACAGCAATAAATGACATTTTACAATATATTCACATAGAAACTGTTATTTTAAAGTGTTGTAATATTTCACAGTATTACAGCGCTGTAAAGCAGCTGCTGCCTTAAATTACGTTGAATCAAACTGGCTGTTCAAGTCATTTCAACTTCATTCTATATTAAATTATATTAAACTGATGTAAAAATGAAGTTGAAATTGGTTAATTATTTTGATTAAGTTAAAAGTAATGGAAAGAAAAAACATGACTCATTGATCTTTTATTTATTTTACTGTATTTTTGATACTGGTGAACGGAAGAGATATACAAGATATATATGTATGTATTTATGTATTTTAAATATTTATATATTTATTATATAATATGGAACGCACTGCTCATGTTATGAATGTATTTTTTTTGTTTCATCAAGTTCCAAATAAGAAATAATCAAATTTGTAAATCAAATAAAATGTGATCTGTAATGTATTTAAAACATATTTATTCATTGCATTGATTTATTTATTGCATTTCCAACTACATTGTGACATACAGTAATTGTCACATAAAATTTATTATATATATATATATATAAAAAAACAAATCTAGTTTTGCAAAAAAAACAAAAAAAAAACAAAAAAAAGACAAATGGTGAGGTTAAAAGATATACATGAAGAAGAAAATGAAGTTTGCGAAAGAAAAGAGCCACACAGATACTGCCACTTGATCTGATGAAACAACATTCAGATATTCTGGAATAAAGATCAGAAAGAGTGCAAACAGGAAGAGGAGGAACAGACCAGAAAAGATAGAGAATGACAGAATGACAATACAAAGACACTTGATTCATGTGGCATTTCTCTTCCAGAACTGTGCGTCTGACGGCCGTCCATAGGAAATATCCAGAGCGAGGCGTTCAGGTGCCATATTTAGCTTCAGATGTCAGCAGGTTCAGCGTGAAAGCCTTATGAATCTGAAGGTCAGAGGACGTCTACTGTCTGCTCAGAGATATAAACGCGATACTGCGACCGTCGCTGTTCTGGAGGAAACAGCAGCCGTCAGCTTCATCATCTGAATCAATCTTCCAGCACATGAGAAATGATCTCAGGATCGTCCTGACAAGCGTTTCCTTCATTATCAGCGCTCCTTCAATCACCCAGCGGAGCCAGATCTCTAACTTAAAACAGTTTGATATATCAGGATATGAAAGTGATCTCTTGTTTGAGGTAGAGTATCATATCAGGTTTGTGGTTTTACCACAGTAAAGTATTACAGTCTGACATGATGCAAACTGAACCCCCTCAACAACAAAAATATGGTACAAAAAAAACGAACAAATAACTTGATTTTCAAATTTTCTGAAGATTTGCCTCAATGTTAGTGAGTTTTGGGGGTTGTTGGGCCAGTGATAATGTCTTCTGAGCTTTCACGTGCGTGTTTCTAGATGTTTCCTTCTGTCTGCTGTGAAAAGAGTCTCAAGTCTCGGGTCTATGGAAGCCCATTTCTGCCACAAAACAATAATAAATTCTGCTTTGGTAAATTATGACACAAAAAGTCAAAATTTTGAGATACTATGTCATAATGATTATGAAATAAGTCATAATTATGAGATAAATGTTTGAAGTTAAGAGATAAAAAGTCAAAATTATGAGATAAAATAATGATTTTTTTTGTCAAAATTGATGAGATACTAACTCATAATGAGACAAATGTCAAAATGAGTCAAAAAGTTATAAGTATGACATAAAAAGTTGAAGTTATGAGGAAAAAAACTCAATTATGAGATAAAATTTTTAATTATGAAATAAAAATAACAAAGTTGAAATTATGAAAGAAATCAAAATTACAGATAAAAAGCCAAAATTTAGATGAAAAAGTCAAATTTTGCTAAAAGTAAGATACTAAGTCATAATTACAACAAACGTTCCAAACTGAGATAAAGCAATTATGACGAAGTATAGAAATAAAAAGCCATGATTATGACAGTCAAATTATGACCATTTTTTGTCATAATTATGAGATAAAAAGTTGAAATGATGAGATAAAAAGCCATAATTACAGTATGACAAAAAGTCAGTTTCTGACAATTATGAGATACTAAGTCATGATGAGAAAAATGTCAAAATGATGCAATAAAAAGTTATAATTATGAGATCAATAAAAAAACGCTGACATTTATGACAAAGTCAAAATTCTGAGATAAAAAGTAGATTTTTTGGCAATTGTGACATGCATGACAATTATGATTGTGATCATTTCAACTTTATATGCCATAATTTTTTTTATATCATGATTTTTGACTTTTTATGTCAGTTTTAACTCTCTTCAACTATCCTCTCAAATAAACAGCCTGAAAAAAAACATGAAAAAGTTTTTTAAACTAACGACAGAGACTGTATATCAGCTATGGCAGAGTATGACGGTGATATGGAGAGGGTCTGTGTTTAGTCTTCACAATGTCTCTGAATGCTCAGTCTTCAGTGCTGAAGAGCTCCGGTCAGTCTTCACTTTTTAGCTGTATTCTTTTGAATGTAATTGTCCTTCATTAGCACTGTGTTACACTTCAGTAGCAGTGTGGCAGTCTGCCCGCTCTAGCAGGCATACAGCCACTGCACCAGCTTCACACACACACACACACACACAGAAATCATCTCTAATAAAAGCTGTTGTTATCTGGCTGTGTGTGTGAGATGCATGAATGATCCAGTATTAAAAGGAGTCTGGTATAAGCTCTGCTCATTCACACACACTCATCAGACGAGACTCACAGCAGTGGACACTGCTTCTTATTTCCTGCAGAGAAAATGACTCTGGCATGTTTTAAAATGAACCAGCTCTTCATTACACAATGGAGAGAAATATGAATAAAATATCACTATCGGCCAGTATTATCATGTTGTTTTATTATCAGCATGGGTCTGATTAGACTCAAATTGCCAATGTCATCAGCTCGGGTTTCTTACATTTCAAACAGTAAACTCTTTTTCTATGCCTGGTTAAAAAAAGTACTAAATAGTTATCCAATTTTTCAACTGTACATTACAATTGCTATTATTACACCACGCTCTAAAATTCTTGATTCTGATTGGTCAGTTATAGAATTAACTTGTCTCTGCTTCACATCAGGGAAGATCACGGTGCTGTTATTGTTAAATAAAACTACAACTAATCATTTTTGGTGATTAATATGAATCTGAAATAATATATATATATATATATATATATATATATATATATATAAAAATCTAAAATATATATATGTGACCCTGGAGCACAAAAGCAGTCTTAAGTCGCTGGGGTATATTTGTAGCAATAGCCAAAAATACATTGTATGGGTCAAAATTATCGATTTTTCTTTTATGCCAAAAATCATTAGGATATTAAGTAAAGATCATGTTCCATGAAGATATTTTGTAAATTTCTTACCATAAATATATCAAAACTTCATTTTTGATTCGTAATATGCATTGCTAAGAACTTCATTTGGACAACTTTAAAGGAGATTTTCTCAATATTTTGATTTTTTTGCACCCTCAGATTCCAGATTTTCAAATAGTTGTATCTCAGCCACATATTGTCCTATCCTAACAAACCATACATCAATGGAAAGATTATTTACTCAGCTTTCAGATGATGTATAAATCTCAATTTCGAAAAATTGACCCTTATGACTGGTTTTGTGGTCCAGGGTCACATATATAAAAAACTAATAGAAAATAGAAATATAAAAAAAAAATATATACAAAATTATAAAAGCAAATCACAAAATTACTAAAACTTAAACAAAAAATAAATATATAAATAAACAAACAAACAAATAAATAAAGCAAAATATTAATAAATTCAGAATATTAATAAACACTATAACAGTGCATAAATAATTGTAAAAAATAACACTAAGCCATCAGCGTTTATTTTTGACCAATTAATGACTGGTTGACTATGCATTGTTCCTTTAATGTTATATATAGTAATATTATTAGTAATAATATTTTGCAATATTGTGCATCCCTAATAAAAGCAGACAGATCCACACGTACCTTCTTGGAGGTGTTGATGCAGTTGATGTAGTCTCTGGCCAGCTGTGAGCAGTGCAGTGTCTGCTGTGGGTTCAGTCTGTAGCAGCTCAACACCTGCGACTGCAGCTCAGGACAGACGGGACTCACTTGACGAGGTCTGAGCGTTACACACACACAGACAGAGCATTTCTGAATTACACTGACTGCAATCAAGACATGCATAGAAAAAAGTTTTATGCCACTCACAATCAGTCTACTGTAAAACCCAAATAAACTAATACAGGATCAAACTTCACACTGTGTTAAACACCAGCTCAAGAACACAACAGAACAAATCACAGGTGCAAAGACCCACTGACACTAAACTAAGAACTGAACAAAAAGCCATGCCACCTAGTGGTCTAAAGAAATACTGCAGAGGAATTTGCATATGATTTTGTCTCTTTCTCACAAAAATTAAAGACAGAGAGAGCATGAAGGTCCTTCAGAGATGAAGTCTGGCATTGATATTGAGTGGACTTAAAGACAGCTTTCTGCTCTTTTACAAGAACAAAAATGAGACATTAAAGGTTAAAATGTTATCTTAGTAAAGACATCTCAAACCAGGGTTATAATAGTTAAGTAAAATGTAACTAAAAACATAAAAAAAAAGAAACCAAATAAAATATACATTAACTAAAATAAATAAACATATGTTAAATTTATATATATATATATATATATATATATATATATATATATATATATATATATATATATAAAATAAATAAATGTTTTCTTATTTTTAAATATTATTTTATACTTTAAATATACAAAATTTTTTTACTTTATAAAAAAAAAAACATTTAATTTTAGCTAGTTCCCAAGGCAGTTTCTATGTTTCATTTATTTTTAACTTTATGTACTGAAGTAACTAAATTGAAAACGAAAATAAAAAAATTATATACAGACTAATAAAAATACGAACAAAATTAATAAACTAATCAAAATAACAAAAACACATTAAATTACTAAACATTTAAAATGAAAACTTGAAATATGAAAATAAATCTGAATCAAAAATAAAAAAAATAAATTATTTTAAAAACTATAATAGTACGATACTGAAATAAGACTCACTTTACGGTGGCCTCTGCTTTCACCGCCTCCTGCTCGTACATGTGCAGAGTCTGACGATAATATTCAGTGTTCTGCACAAACACACACACAGAGTCTGAGTTCGTTCATGTTCAGCTGTATTCATTCATTAAATACACAAGACAGTTCATATCTTTCTGAAATATTGCTTTTGTTTTCCTGCAGACTCTCCATTTACAATGAGCAAATGTTAACAGTCCCAAACAGAAGCATTTTCTGCCACATTTATCATGCAAATTCATAGGAGAAGGGAAAAAAGAGATCATAATTCATACATTTTTTCTCCATCTCCTGCTTCCGTTACCTTCTCTAAACCAATCCCACAATGCAATAAACGCTCAGAAATGTGTATGGAGGAACTCTTCAGCATCCTCACAGGTTCAATTAAAGCAGCATCATTATTTTCCAGCTCTGTCAGCACATCTCTCAGCCCGCGGACAGCGAGCGAGACGCCGAAACGTTTTATTTGGTGAGTTTTATGGGCATTTACAGGGCAATTACCACAGTTACAAAACACAGCAGTGCAGAACATTACACTCACAGCTTCCCATTCATGAGACACCATCACATCTCACTCAATTCATCTGCCTCAGATACACCTTTACTAGATGTTTGCTACTCAAACCGCTAAAATAATACTAGTATGATGGACCACAGGATTTGCTTGTTTTTCTTAAATAAACACGTCTGATATAAACTAACATTCACAACACAAAACTGCATTAGTTTTAATTGAAACTAAACTTGAATTGAATACTTTATTGTCATTGCACGATTGTACAACGAGATTCAAGTGCAACTCCTTGCGGTAAAATGGTTCATATAGAAACAATGTTGTCAAAGTTAACTAAAACTACTGACAGGTTGAAATAAAGCTGAGAATAAAATATAAATATTAGATGACAAAATTAAAGCTAAAAAACTCAAGTTGAAGTACTAAAACTACTAAAAAAACTGAAATAAAAATAAATTAATTATATAGAAATATTATAAAACAAATAAAAACATCAAAAGCACAAAACAAAATGACTAAAATTGAAACTAAAATGAAAATGAAAACAAAATATAAAAATAAAAATCAATTTAAAAAAATAAGGTAACAGTATATAAATAACACTAAACTAACTCAAACCAGGGTTATTATGGTTCATTAAAACTAAATCCTTAAAAAACACAAAACGTCAACTGAAATTGAATAAAATAATAAACTTATTTAATTTAAAATTGAATTTTTTTTATTTAATTTCAGCAAGTTGTCAAGGCAAAGTTGATCATTTTCATCTACAGTGGATATTAAAAGTCTACACACCCCTGTTAAAATGCCAGGTTTCTGTGATGTAAAGACCAAGATAAATCATTTCAGAACTTTTTCCACCTTTAAATGTAAACTATAACCTGTACAACTAAACTAAAAAACAAACTGAAATCTTTTAGGAAAGGTGGAGTAAAAATAAAAACTAAAATAACGTGGTTGCATAAGTCTGCACATCCTCTTATAACTAAGGATGTGGCTGTGTTCAGAATGAAGCAATCACATCTCATGTTAAATAGGAGTCAGTACACACCTGCCATCATTTAAAGTGCCTCTGGTTAAACCCAAATAAAGTTTAGCTGCTCTAGCAGGCTTTTGCTGACATTTTCTTAGTCGCATCTTTCAGCAAAAGCCATGGTCCACAGAGAGCTTCCAAAGCATCAGAGGGATCTCATTGTTAAAAGCTATCAGTCAGGAGAAGTGTACAAAAGAATATAGATATACCATGAAACACAGTGAAGACTGTCATCATCAAGTGGAGAAAATATGGCACAACAGTGATATTACCAAGCACTGGATGTGCCTCCAAAATTGATGAAAAGATGAGAAGAAAACTGGTCAGGGAGGCTGCCAAGAGGCCTACAGCAACATTAAAGGAGCTGCAGGAATTTCTGGCA
>JAFVLL020016959.1:153538-221078 GCA_021397915.2 Tor tambroides
CCTGACAAAAGGTCTGTTGTTGGGTTTGAAAAGACAAAACAAATATAGTTTTGCCAAAAAATAAAATAAAAAAATGGTGTAGTTAAAAGACATACTTGAAGAAGAAAAGTGAAGTTTGGGAGAGAAAAGAGACACTTTTATTCAGATATTCTGGAATAAAGAATAAGAAAGAGTGCAAACAGGAAGTGGCAGACAGGAAGAGTTGGCAGAGACTAGAAAAGATGGTGAATGACAGAATGACAACAAAGACTCTTGATTCATGTGGCATTTCTCTTCCGGTACAGTCTGTGTGTCTGACGGCAATCAATAGGAAATTTCCAGAACGAGGCGTTCATGTGCCATATTTAGCTTGGGATGTCAGCGGGTTCAGCGTGAAAGCCTTACAAATATGAAGGTCAGAGGACGTCTACTGTCTGCTCAGAGATATGAGCGCGATACTGCGACCATCTCAGTTCTGGAGCAAACAAAGGCTGTCAGCTTCATCATCTGAATCAATCACACCGCTGCAGGACGACACATGAGAAATGCCAGACGCTTTCATGATCTCAGGATCGTCCTGACACGCGTTTCCTTCATTATCAGCGCTCTTTCAATCACCCAGCGTAGCGAGGTCTCTGATCTGCTCCGTCTTCTCCTGAACCTGATACGACAATCTTAAACAGCTGGATATATCCGGATATGAAAGTGATCTCTTGTTGGAGGCAGAATCTCATATGAGCTTGTGTGGTTTTACCACAGTAAAGTGGTACAGTCTGACACGATGCAAACTGAACCCCCAATGACAACAAACATATGGTACAAAAAACAAGTTGATTTTTAATTTTTCTGAAGTAAAAAAAAGAGTGTTAGCGTGTTTTGGGGGTTGTCTGCTGTGAAAAGTCTCTGGCTCAGGTCTATGGAAGCACATTTCTAACATAAGAACAAGAAATCCTGCTTTGGAAAATACTGACATAAAAAGTCTAAATTATGAGATACTAAGTCATAACGAGATAAATCATAATTATAAAATACAGTAAGTCATAATTATGAGATAGAATCTTAGTTAAGACTATTACATAAATGTTTGAAATGATAAAATAAAGCCAAAAATATGAGATAAAATTGATTTTTTTTTTTTGTCTAAATTGATTGAGATACAAAGTCATAATGAGACAAATGTCCAAATGAGATAGCAAGTCATAATACTGTCATAAATTATAAGTTGAAATTATGAGACAAAAACTGCATTATGAGATACAATTTGAAATGAATAAATATAAGTAATTGTGAGACAAAAAGTTGAAATTATGAAATCAAAATTATGAGATAAAAGGCCAAATCTGAGAAATTTAATTTTGATAAAACTGAGATACTAAGTCACAATTATGATAAACGGTCCAAATTGAGATAAATGATAAAAACACAACTATGGCAGTCATAATTATTAAATAAAACGTTGAAATAATGAGATTAAAAAGCCATGATTATGACAAAAAGTCAAATTATGAAAATTTCTTATCATAATTTTGAGATAAAAAGTAGAAATAAGACAAAAAGCCACGATTATGACAAAAAGTCAAATTATGACAATAAAGTTGAAATAATGAAATAAAAGGCCATAATTATGACAAAAAGGCAAATTTGGACAATTATGAGATACTAAGCCATAATGAGATAAATGTCAAAATGTTGAGATAAGTCATAATTATGAAATAAAAAATAAATTCTGAAATAAAAAGTTGAAATTATGTGAAAAATAATTGAGATAAAAAATAGCTAATTATGATAAAGTCAAAATTATGACATAAAAAGTAGAGGGTTTTTTTGGTAACTGAGACATGCCATAATTATGACTGTCATAATTTCAACTTTTTATGCCATAATTGTTTTTTATTTCATGATTTTGACTTTTTATGTCAGTTTTCTCAAAACAGGCCAAAAAAATGAAGAAGTAGGTTTTTTTTAAAGGGGTCATATGATGCGATTTCAAGTTTTCCTTTCTCTTTGGAGTGTTACAAGCTGATTGTGCATAGATAAGATCCCTGAAGTTGCAAAGACTAAAGTCTCAAAACCAAAGAGATATTCTTTATCAAAGTCTTAATCACGGCTTGTGTGCAAACACATACGAGCTTCATCACTGAGTCTGTCACGCGACTCTGTTCCCCTCTCGGGCTTGAACTGATGGTAAAACTAAGGACATTATTAACTGTCATTATATTTACTTTGAAAGCTGAAGCTTGCAATTATTGTAAGGGGTGTTACATTTGCTTGTGGTGTTCGGCCAATCACAGTGCACTGTGTCAGTTGGCCAATCAGAGCAGACTGTGCTTGTCAGAAGGAGGGGCTTTGTAGAAAACGAAGCGTTTGAGAGAGGCGGGGCATAGAGGAACTACAATAATGTACAGTATTTGAAAAACAATGTGTTTTTTTGAACATTAAAGCATGTCAACATATTCTGTTACACCAAATAATGATCTTTAAAATAGCCTCATATGACCCCTTTAAAATACTAAACTAACGACAAAGAGACTATACTGTATATCAGCTAAAGCAGAGTATGACGGGGATACGGAGAAGGTCTGTGTTCAGTCTTCACAGTGGCTCTGAACGCTCAGTCTTCAGTGCTGGAGAGCTGCGCTCAGTCTTTAGCTGTAGACCATTCTTTCGAATGTAAATGTCTTTCATTAGCACTGTGTTTCACTTCAGTAGCAGTGTGGCAGTTTGCCCGCTCTAGTTGGCATACGGCCACTGCACCAGCTTCAGACACACACACACACACACACACACACACACACAGAAATCACCTCTAATAAAAGCTGTTGTAATCTGACTGTGTGTGAGATGCATGAATGATCCAGTATTAAAGTGAGTCTGGTAGAAGCTCTGCTCATTCACACACACTCATCAGACGAGACACACAGCAGTGGACGCTGCTTCTTATTTCCTGCAGAGAAAATGACTCTGGCATGTTTTAAAATGAACTAGCTCTTTGTTACACAATGGAGAGAAATATGAATAAAATATCACCATCGGCCAGTATTATCATGTTGTTTTATTATCAGCATGGGTCTGATTAGACTCAAATTGCCAATATCATCAGCTCGGGTTTCTTACATTTCAAACAGTAAACTCTTTTTCTATGCCTGGTTAAAAAAGTACAAAACAGTCATCCATCTTTTCAACTATACATGACAATTGTTATTATCACACCTATTAATGTTAACTAAAACAAAAATCATTTTGGTGATTAAAATAAATCTGAAATAAAATATATAAAAAATCTAATATATAAATATATATATATATATATATATATATATATATATATATATATACACACACATATATATATATATACACACACACATATATATATATATATATATATATATATATATATATATATATATATATATATATATATATACACACACATATATATATATATATATATATATATATATATACACACACATACACACACATATATATATATATATATATATATATATATATATAAATATAAATCTTAGAAATGTTGCCTCAGCAATCTGAAATAATAATAGAAGTATAAAAAAAACATTAAAAATTATAAAAACAAGTCAAAATTACACAAAATGTAAATAACATATTCATGTAAAAAAAACAAATAAATAAATAAAACAAAATATTAGTAAATTAATAAATTCAGAATATTAATAAACACTATAACAGTACATAGTACATAAATAATTTTTTTTAAATAATACTGTGCCATCTGTGTTTATTTTTTACCAATTAAAGACTGGTTGACTGTGCATGGTCCCTTTAATGCTATATACAGTAAGAATAAAAGCAGACAGATCGCACCCGTACCTTCTTGGAGGTGTTGATGCAGCTGATGTAGTCTCTGGCCAGCTGTGAGCAGTGCAGCGTCTGCTGTGGGTTCAGTCTGTAGCAGCTCAACACCTGCGACTGCAGCTCAGGGCAGACGGGACTCACATGACGAGGCCTGAGCGTTACACACACACACACACACACACACACAGAGGCTTCATCAACAGCGCTGGGTCAATTACACTGACTACAATCAAGACATGCCACTCACAATCACTCTACTGTAAAATACAAATCAACTAATACAGGATCACCTTCAAACTGTGTTAAACACCAGCTCAAGAACACATTACAGATCACAGGTGCAAAGACTGATAGACACATAAAAATAGTCATAGTCCTGCCACCTAGTGGCCTAAAGAAATACTGCAGAGGAACTTGCATATGATTTTGTCTCTTTCTCTCAAAAAGTAAGACAAAGAGAGCATGAAGGTCCTACAGAGATGAAGTCTGGCATTGATATGGAGTAGACATGTCTGTGACTCCACAAAGACACAGCTTTCTGCTCTTTTACATAAAAAAATGAGTCATTAAAGGTTAAAATGTTATCTTAGTAAATTAAGTCAAACCAAGGTTATAACAGTTAAGTAAAATGAAAACTAAAAACATACAAAAAAAAACAAACAAATAAAATATACATAAACTAAAATACAATAAATAAATAAAACGTTTTCTTATTTTTACTTTTTAAATACTAATTTATACTATAAATATGAAAAACTTTTTTATACTTTATAAAAAACATTTAATTTTAGTTATAGTTTCTCATTTTCATTTATTTTTAAATGTATGTACTGAAGTAACTAAATCGAAAATTACAATAAAAATAGATTAAATAGACTAATAAAAATATTAATAAAATTAATAAACCTACTAAAAAACAAATACAAATAACAAAAACACATAACAAAATTACTAAACATTTAACTACATTTAAAACAAAAACTTAAAATATGAAAATAATAAATTGAATTTGAAATAAAAAAATAAAGTTTATTTTAAAAACTATAATAATATGATACTGAAACTGTACTCACTTAACGGTGGCCTCTGCTTTAAGCGCCTCCTGCTCGTACATGTGCGCGGTCTGCTGATAGTATTCAGTGTTCTGCACAAACACACACAAAGAGTCTGACTTCATTCACGTTAAGCTGCATTCATTCAGAAAATACACAAATAACGAAATGATGTATTTGTTTTCCTGCAGACTCTCCATTTACAATGAGCAAATGTTTACAGTCCCAAACAGAAGCATTTTCTGCCACATTTATCATGCAAATTCAAAGGAGAGGGGAAAAAGATATCATTCATTCTTGCTTTGCTTTGGTTCAATAGTGAATTTTTTTACCTGCTTCTGTTACCTTCTCTAAACCAATCCCAATGCAATAAACGCTCAGAAATGTGTGTGGAGGAACTCTTCAGCATCCTCACAGGTTCGATTAAAGCAGCATCATTATTTTCCAGCTCTGTCAGCACATCTCTCAGCCCGCGGACACCGAGCGAGACGTCGTAACGTTTTGTTTGGTGAGTTTTACGGGCATTTACACGACAATTACAAAACATTACCTTCACAGCTTCACATCTCACTCGATGCATCTGCCTCAGATCAACTTTTACCAGAGAACTGATAAAATAATACTAGTATGATGGACCACAGGATTTGCTTGCTTTTCTTAAATAAACACGGCTGATATAAACTAACATTCACAACACAAAACTGCATTAAAACTACTGGAACTACTTGAAATAAAGCTGAAAATAAAATATAAATTTTAGATGAAAAACTTAAAGCTAAAAAACTGAAGCACTAAAATTACTAAAAACTGAAATAAAAATACATTAATTCTGTAGAAATATTATTAAAAAAACTAATAAAAATAACAAAAGCACAAAACAAAATTACTAAAACTTAAACTAAAATGAAAACTGAAAATATAAAAATAAAAACTGATTCAAAAACATTAATTAACAGTATCTAAATAACACTAAACTATCACTGCTCAGAAATTAAGTCTCAAACCAGGGTTGTTATGATTAACTAAAACTATATCCTTAAAAAAAGACTTTTGTTATTTGAAATAGAATAAACGTTAACTGAAATGAAATAAAATATAAATTATACATTTTATTTTATTTCATTTTTACTTTATTTCAGCTAGCAGTCAAGGCAAAGTTTATCATTTTCATTCAGATGTACGAAAAAAATATAAATATTAGAGAACACCTGATAAAAATGATAAAAATACCCAACAAAATTAACTGCACTGAACTGAAAAAAAAAAAATAAAAATAATAATAATATATATATATATATATATATATATATATATATATATATATATATATATATAAAAATTATATTATATATATATATATATATATATATATATATATATATATATATAAACTGAAAATAGAACTAAAAATATAAAAATAAAAGCTAATTCAAAATATTCATTAATAGTGTACAAATAACACTTAATACAGTTCAGAAATAACTATGGGAGAAGTCGTCTTAAAGGTACAGTATCAAAAAGATTTAATAGTTAGGGGTGGAAATAGTTATAAAAACTTAAATTATGACTGTTTTGGTACAAGAAACCTTGACTGACATTATAAATGGACTTCAGGGAAACAAATCAATGCTACAGAAGTGTGAAATACGCCCCGTTAGGTTTTATCGGTGCAATATCTGCTCGTTTCTTCAGCTCTGAGCTGTTAAATCCAGCAAGACACAAAAACAATACCCTGAAAGTGATTATAATCTATCAGCGTAATTACCATCTCCCAGTCTGTATCATCACGCAGCTGGAGTAATTAGACTCCGTTATCTTATTAAATCTACAATTACCCGATGCAAGAGGTAGAGGGACAAAAAAAGCATCAGAACTCATCAGTCTGAGTGATTATTAACAGAACTGTGACTTTGTTAACTCTCTCTTTAAGGAGTTTGTTCAAATCACTAACTAGTAATAATGAACGCCTTATCAAACACCTCTAATAAGAGACGTGAAGTTTCACAGTTTGCTGCCGCTGAGATCCCACGATTCCTCCCTCAGAGAAGTAAGAGTCTAATGGGATAAACAGCAAATAAGTAAAGCTCAGACAATGCAGCAGAGATAACGCTTTCTCTCGCAATCGCTCCATCTTTTGATTCTCGGCTCGTTCTGTCGTTTCTCGCTTCATTAATACCTGATTCTCAGCTCTACTGAAGCGTCGCTGGATGTTTTCATCTGTTTTTCTGTGTGAGGCAGTACCTCAGTAAAAGCGAAGAACGCTCACATCTGTATATTGTTTATGTCTCTTTGATGAAATACACTGACAGCACAGCTGGAGCAGATGTGTGGTATGTGTTGGGGTGGGAACGTGTCATTTAACAAACACATGCATAAACTCTGTCAAATTCATTTAAAGGTGGAACGGAACAAAAACCATGTTGTGAACATCGTTTACCGTGCTTGCTAAAGTTTCAGTGTTGATTTAGAGGTATTTTGTTAAGCTTTTTAAAACCATTTACATTGTTTCAACGTTTTTTCAGCAATGAAACAACACCTGACATTATTTCATGCACATTTCAGCGTTGATACACCAGCTGGGCTCAAACAGACTGCCAACTCGCCTGTCAATCAACCACTGAAAAATTATATTTACATTGCTTTAAAAACTTTTAAAGTGAAATGCATGGAAGCCTGTTCCTGCCACTGAATAAAAATAAAGGTAATTATGACTTTTTATCTCACAATTCAGATTATTTTTTCCTCACAATTGAGTTGATATCTCACAATTCTGACTTTTTTCTTGCAATTGTGAGTTATAAAGTCCAATCCAGAAGAATTCATTTCCTTACAATTGCAAGTTTGTGTCTCGCAATTCTGACTTTGCAACTTGCAAATTTGAATTACTATCATGCAATTCTAAGAAGAAAATTCAGAATTGTGAGTGTCAGAATGAGATGAAAGCTGCAATTACCTTTGTTTTATTTTTTATTCAGTGGCAGAAATGGCCTTTCATATATTTCCACCTCAAAAAAAAAAAAGGAGGAAAAAAAGTGACTTTTTAATCCCACAAATCTTACTTTTTTCTCTGTAATTGCAAGTTTCTATCTCACAATTAAGACATTTTTCTCAGAATTATATTTCTCACACTTGCTATTTTGAGTTTACATCTGACAATTTAGACTTTTTTTCCTCAGAATTCTGAGTTTACATGTCGTAAATAAAAAATAAAATGGTAAATGCAACTTTTTATCTTACCTTTTTAACTCTTTACAAGTTTATATCTTGCAATGAGTTTATATCTCGCAATTCTGAATTGCAAGAAAAAAGTCTGACTTCTGAGACAAACTCACAATTGCAAGATACATTGCAGCAATTGGAAATGAAATGTATGGAGAGTGGTGCTAAAAGGTTAATGCCCTATTGCATTTGAAAATAATGTATCGCCTACACTAAACCTGACCGACAGTGTTAAGAGCAAATGAAAGATAAAAACACACTTGCTAAAGCAATCATGCCATTTAATCGTGCTTCTACAAGTCTTTGAGCTCTTTTAATCTGACTCGTGTTTCATCTCGTACCCGATCACATTGCATTGCAAACACAATGTTGTACCAGGTGCGCTACCAAGCAAGCTTACTGCATCAGAAAAGCCATACATATGGCACTGTTATGTGATGCAAACATCAAAATATATTAGTTTACAAATCATGCATCATGGTAAAAGTGTTTGAGGTTATAACATAAGAGATGTGCATGCAACCACGCAAAAATAAGTCTTTACTAATGGAAAATCTGCCTCTGTAGTCATGATTCCTGTTACAAAGGAATAAAAGTCACTGGTGTTTTACTGCCTCTAGGGGTGATTTCAGCAGGAAACTGCAGTGAATTGTACCTATAGGAACAATTGGTGTAGAAACAACAAAACTCAGAAATTGCTAGTAAATTTCATAATTAGCTACAAAGAAACAGAAAGGAACATTAAATTAACATGAACTATTGAAGCAGAAAGACTGAAAAAGTATTTTCTTGTAAAACTTTCAAAAAAAAAAAACTTTTACACTTTTACAGTGTCTTTTACTTTGTTTGTTACATGAAGCATTAGAGGAAAATACCAGAAAATAAGTAAAGGACACATTTAATGTGATGTAGATTTGTGTATTCTGACTGTATGAACAATAATGAAGAAGAATGAAGGAAATTACACCTGTTTGTCTAGTTAAGTCCTTTTAGATTGGAGCAGATATCAGTCTGATCAGCCGTCAGAGCTTCATCTGATAACACAAGCAGCTGAGTCTGAATTATTCTTGCAAAAGCTTGACAGAGTGTAAAGCACAAACCCTTTTTAAGATGAAGGACATGAATATTACATTACAGTGTGAAGATAGACATGCAGAAGAGAAAGCTAGTGGGATCAGGATCTTTGTTCCTCTGTGTGTGTGTGTGTGTGTGTGTGTGTGTGTGTGAGATGCCTTTGTGTCACGCTCAGGATTCCTCTCTGAGAGCTTAACCAAAGCGTTTTAGATTAGTGTGTGTAGGCTGAATCTTAAAAATGTGAGCCGTCATTTAAAGCATCACACACACAGACTGCAGCAGTATAACACACACATGACAGACGAGAGCCGATTAAAGGTCTCACCTCAATAGAGCAGGAGACAGAGAAAGAGAAAAGATTCAGGGATGGAGGAGTGTGTGTTTGTGAAAGCAGAGCATCACATCCACTGTGTGTGTGTGTGTGTATGTGTGTGTGTTTAAAACTAGTGTGCACAGGCATCACCAAATGAAACTGCACAAATAATGACTGTTTTCAGACAGGTTTTCTTGTACACTTCTTTGTCTGCCATGGGTTGGACAAACAGATAATCCTGCCTCAAATTCACTCCATTGATTGAGTCAGAATTTGCCATATTGAGTCAATGAAGTTTGTTTGGCTCATGTTTCATGCCAAAATCAACAAGAAAACAGATTTTGCAAAAAGACATGAAACCTGTTTTTAGAACCATTAAGATGATTTTCTTTGCAATGATACATTATTTTTTACGATTAATATAATAATAATTACGATCGATATAATATATTATAATATAATATTTATTATTATTTTTTGAATTTTTGCAGGTCATGAAAATTATGTCATAATACAGAAACTCTTATCTTATTGTTATCTTCTTAATTGTTTTCTTAATATAATGCAATATAATATAATATAATATTATACTTTTTATTAACTAGTTTATTTATTTATTTAATTTTGAGGTGAAATATGACCGGGCATGTTTTCATGAATGTTTTAGGGTCTTTAAATTTCACAAAAATAAATTTGTCACAATGCAAAAAAAATCTTAATTGTTTTAATGGTCATAAAAGCAGGCTTTCATAATATAATATAATATAATATAATATAATATAATATAATATAATATACATTTTTTCATTTATTTAACTTTGAGGTGAAATATGATTATATTTTTTGGTGTTTTATGCGATGAGATGGAGAATATATTGAGTGTCTTTCTGCTCAAATTATGAAAGCACTACAGAGCAGTGTGTGTATTTGTTTAGAGACACACACACAGCTAAAGCGAAACTAAGTCTGTTTAGTCTCTGAGCGAGAGCAGCTGCACAAGCCGCATGAATGATGATCCATCTACAGCCTCAGCTCTACTTCAGCTATAATTAGCTAATATGAAATATGTTTGAGAAGCTGATGTCCTGTATACTGCATTTAACACAACATTTTGATAATTTCGATTTTTATGCTTAAAATTACCTAAAAGATCACATATTATTTATACTTTGTCACACCACAGCTCAAGTTCAAAATAAACTTGTGAAGACAAAAATGGTGATTAATAATAGTGCAAAACTTCCAGTTTCCACTTAAAGCATTTGACTTACGCACTTTCCTTTGTACAATCATATTTAACTTCAAATCTTGATGTTAATCTGAAAAACAGCTCATGAATATGTTATGCACCAACTTCTGTTCAGGTAGGTTTGTATTCACAAAATTCCTGATCCTTTTACAGTTCATTTTATTTCACAACTTTATTGTGGCGTTCATATCACAAGGTTCAAAGGTTGTATTTGCAAGGATTTTGTCTTGAAGAGGTTGTATGTTCAAAGGTTGCAAATGTTCAAGCGCTACTCTAATTCATTTCACTGTAACTGCAGCGTTCCTGTAGCTCAACCAGTAGGTCATGGGTTCGATTCCCAGGGAATGCAATGTAAATCACTTTGGATAAAAACGCCTGCCAAATGCATAAACGTAAATGTAAAATAAAAAACTATGGATGATTTGGTTGCTCAGACAGTTCAATATGGTTAATTTGAATAAAGTTGTATAAAGTTTAAAAATAAAATAAACAGCACCAGTCTGACTTCTAGACGTCCAAAAACATTTCTGATCAATCAGAGTGCTTTCACAGCGAGCGGACAGACGCTTCAGGCCATTCATTTTTACAGCATTGAATAAATGTGAGGTTTTTTTATAGCAACTGGCCTACTATTTATGGCTTATAAGATCATATTTTCACATTTCTTTTGATGTGAAGTAAATATATTCTTAGTTTTTATAATTTTATTTCAGTTCTCAAAAAATTCATTTCTGAAATGAAAGGGTTGATGAAAGGGTTTGTGTTCTGCTGCACATCAACTAAACAAGATGAAACTCTCTCTCGCTTTCATTCCTCAGGCGGTTAATAAATGATCTAAAACAACTTTCAAAAGCATAAAATCACACATTTGGATTCCACCCACAGTTCATCTCTCTGGATCGGTCACACACACACATTAAAGTGGCTTATCGCTCATCAGAAGAAGCGTAAAGGATGGTGATACGTGACACGAGAGCGCCGCGGTTCAGATGAAGCCGCATAATCATCCTGACCTCTGTTATCGCATTTATGCAAACATATGTATTTATAAATGCAGACACACCAACTATATTTAATATGACTGTGAACACATCAGAGAAAACAAACCATCTTCAGCCTTATAAGATCAAACACGAGACGGTTTGTAGGAACGTGGCAGTGATGTGCGTTTAAAGTACTTCTAAAGGCCACATTTTGTAAATATCCTCACAAATATAATAAAACCTGTTAAAACTGACATGTTTTATTTCTAGCAATGAAAAAAGGTTCATAAACGGGTCAAATTCAGGCTTCAAATCTAAAAATGGTTTGTGAGGAAGTGTGTTTGTGTTTGTGCATCACGCACCTTCCTCTCCATCAGATGTAGTTGCTCCTTGTAAAACTGTTCCAGATGTTTCAGTTCATTTTCTTTCTTCTTCAGCTGTCGAGCCTGAGAGACACAGAATAACCTGCTCAACGTCACGTGTTCATTTGCAATTCAACAAAACTCTTGATGGCTTTCAAACGTGGTAGATGTTCGAGGAGCAGCACACGATGAAGATCTGATGTCCTCTGATGTACCTGATCTATGATGGAAGCTGGCAGTTTAAGCAGCCATCCACAACAGAAAGAGTGCAGCAGCATGCAAGAGGACAGAAACACCGTCACTTCATCACAAACTCACTGAATAATGCTGAGATTAGCCAGGGAGAAATGAGCTTTCTGTGACGACAGACTTAACACGGACATGAAGTACAATAACACAGAAAACAAAGCATGATGGGACGGAATGAAAAGACACTTCAGATGCATGTATCAGACGATACACATTCAGTCAGTGTTTGTGTGTGTTTTGTCACTTCAATAACACAAATATGATTGGAGAAATAAATATGACTACAAACATTTGGAAGACTTACAACACACACACACACACACACACACACACACACATAATGATAAATAAAGATTTCATTGATGTGTGATTATATGGCTAGCCCTATGGAAGCCCGTTTCCGCCAGTGAATAAAAAATGAAAAAGGTAACTCTGATTTTTTTATCTCACAATTCTGACTTTTTTCTCAGAATTGCAAGTTTATATCTCGTAATTCTGACTTTATAACTCCCAATTGTGAGTTTATATCATGCAATTATATGAAAAAAAGTCAGAACAGTGAGATAAAAAGTCGCAATAACCTTTTTTTTTTTTATTTTAGTCAGTGGTGGAGACGGGCTTCCATAGCTAGCAGCTTTAAAGTTAACATGAAAATTGTTTGTTTTTTTATCATCTTCATCAAAATGTAATAAATTACTCCACTTCTGGAACAACTTTCATATTTGACAATGTTTTTACTGTTAACTTAACCTATTAAAAATGTTCTTGGTAAATGAAATAAACTGAAATAAAATAAAATAAAATATTAATAGAAAAACCTAAACTTAAATGAAAATGAGAAATGTTGCAATAAGTTTGAGTTGAAATACTAACATTTCTAAAACTAAAATTAAAGCCATAAATAATTATATAAAACAATAAAACAATTCAAGCTAAATTATTTAAACTTGAACAAAATTATTCAAAATATTAGTAAAACTATAATTGTATAAAATACTAAAATAACACTTGTTATATGCATCAATCGCTCTTATTGTAATCAGTTAGTTTTAATCAGTCATTATAGAGACACTTTTCACCATTCAATCAGTTCATCACGTATAAAATCAAGTCCCAGTGACACTTTCTTGTTAAATATTGTCATACTCTAGTAACATGGGTTGTGAACAGTTTCATGTTGGCTTTAAAAAGGCTCTAATGAAGAGACTGAGTTTGTTGTCTTATTTACACACAGCACTAAGAAGCAATGACACATGAAAACTACAATAAAACTCAGATTCACAGCAAACGACTGCTGCTTCTTACCCGAACACTCAACTCATCCGGCTGAGAAACAACAGAGAGCAGAGAAACAACATGACAGATGAGGAAACATTACAGACCATGGACCTCAGAGCAGATGCTGTATTTATACTGACATCAAAGAAAGAAAGAAAGTCGCACTGAATTTAATTTCTGCCTATTTTAATGGAACTTTTTAATGACTGTACCAAATCAATATCTCTGTTTCTGTAGGGAATCACATGCTTCTTACAGGGGTTTGCTGTTCTTTTACACTCGTTTAGTGTTTATAGTAATTAATGAACTGGGTATTAACACACATCTGTGCATCTAAATGAGCCGGAATATACATGTTGATCGTAATCAGAAACACATCAGCTGAGGGAAAAATGAACTGAGAGAGAGAGAGTGCAAAATAAAAGATTGCAATCATGAGCACTAAAAGCTTTACATGCAAAACAGGGTAATTATAATGAACAATGAAGCTGGTTATTATAAATTACACTCTATAATTAAACGAGGAGCATCACCTCAAACAGCAACATTACATCAAACACTCCTGCTGCCATCTAGTGCTGCAAAACACTCATTAATACTGCTGCTTCTGAAACAGGTGCAGGAACATCTGAACGATGTGTCTGTGTGACTTTAACATCACATTAATTAAACCAGTTTTTGATTTTTAAAAATATATTTGAATTAAACACTGAAGCACGCAAATGTGAGGTCAGAGGACTGCGAAGTCAACTGATCAGGAAGATAGATGCCTCATCATCATGAAAAATATTTGAGAAAAACAAAAATCTGTGAGTTATTGCTTGAAAGTTCTTCATTATTAATATATTCTTTTGTAAAATGAGGAATCATTTTGTCAAAGTAAGGCATGTTAAAATGTAATACTGTATGTCAGAGAAGGACAGACAGTGTCAGGATAATGAAAGCAGAAGAGAAGCAAGAGAAAGCGTGTGTGCGTGTGTGTGTGTGTGTCTCTCACCAGGTTGTGTGTTTTGTCGAGCTCCTGCCGTGTCTTTGCTGTCTCTCGCAGCACCGCTGGGTTCATGTCGTCTCTCACCATCTCTCTCTCTCTACGGCTGATCCGGGCCAACTCTTCCTGGACCAGAGCCTGCTCACGCTCGAACCTACAGCCAGCACACACACACACACACACGTTTGTTTCTGTGAATTGTGGGGACTTTCCATAGACTTGTATTACTTTTATACTGACCAAACGATATTTTCTATCCCCTAACCCTAAACCTACCCCTTACAGAAAACCTGTTTGCATTCCTACACTTTCAGATAAACATCTTTTACTATTTCCAGTCCCCACAATGTCAAAAATTTCAGGTTTTACTATCCTTGTGGGGACATTTGGTCCCCTCAATGTAGCATAAATAAGTACACACACACACACACACACACACACACACACACACCAGCTACAGGGACAGACAGACACTAATTGCATGACCATTAAACACTATTAAAGTATTGGTCATGTTGAATGAGCCAAATTGCCTTGATTGTAGTGAATGCGGCTCACAATTATTTGTTTATCACTGTAATGCGTCATAATCTCAATAAATAAATATTATATTTTATTTTATTTAAACTGGCAAATATTTATGCATCATGGTAACATTAGATGTAATGCTTTTTTAAAAGGTTATTATCATTAATTAAAACTAAAGCTATTAAAAAAGACAAAAACACAACTAAAAAAAATAAAAAATAAAAAGCAAAAAGTTTTACCACACAATTTACTGATTTTTAACAGAGCTGCAGTAGTTATGGCACAGAATGTCTTCAGAAATACTGATAAAACTATTTTAAAAAAATACAAAATTACAAAATGTAAATAAATAAAAAATTGCAAAAAACAAAAAGTTTTACCACACAATTTACTGATTTTTAACAGAGTTACAGTAGTTATTATGGCAGAGAATGTCTTCAGAAATAAAACTATATAACACACTAACCGTCTTCTGAGCTCCTCCTGTGTCTCTGCAGCAGATGGTCTGGACGGCCCTGAAATATCAGCATAACACAGTCAAATATGAGATATAAACGAGTGTTGCTGAAGAGAGGAGCAGAAGTGGTCGAACCTGGTTCAGGTTTGGCACTCTCTGCTTTGGGTAGTGATGATGATGATGATGGTCCAGTCTCCCGCATCCGCTGAAGAACATCACCAGACAGCTGAGAGCACAGAGACACTCGCATTAAAATAACATCCACTGAGTTATGACTCCCTTTTTCATATGCATATCTGGGTAAATAAATTCAGACAAATGACCAAAAACAAAAAATAAATTAATACAACCAAATAAACATACAGCTCTCAAAAGAAATAAAAAATAAAATAAAATAAAATAATAATAAATAACACATAGCTCTCACTGTTCACAGATCAGATTGAACTGTTTTGTGTCGTTGACCTTGAGTAAGAGCAGATAAAATTACTGTCCAGGTTTATATTTCACAGCACATTAGATCCCAGCAAGCAAGCCATGAGGATAAACATGAGAACAATGGTTTAAAATTAGCAGATTTTATCATTATACCACATATGAATCAATGAAACCAGTGAAAAACTGGTACTTTCATTTTCTCAGAGCCACTGAAGTTCAAAAGAGGGACAGTTACAACAGACTTCTGTTCATAAAAGCACAATTACAACAGAATATGCCATTAAAATCTCATAAAGGTAGAGTAGTATCACACAGGACAGGATTATTATTCTGTTTCTGAAGTGCAGATGTTGTTGTTGTGTCTGTCACCTTTACTCCGTGAATGACCGTGACATTGTCCTGTTCATCGAGTCCGTAAGACACAGATCTGCTCCTGCTGTCCGCGGCCCCCATCAGCCAAAACTCACCCCAAACACTCCAACTAGACAAATAAAATCACCCCGATTCACTTCAGGGTCACCGTGTCCCGCTACATGCGGAAAAAATCATCAAACATCCACGCGTCACGTGACACGCGTAATGCACTATGGGAAATGTAGTTCTAGTCAACACACTGACGTCACATGGAGGTCGCGGAAGAAAAAATGTAAAATATTTATTTCATGTTTTAATTGTTTGCTTACTTGCTTAATTTGTGTTCTTATATTGTAATGTATAGTGTATTGAGATATTATAATAAATATAAATTGAAAAATGCACTCTGTGTTACTATTTTATTATTTTTAAGGTAAATTTTAAAGGTAGTTTTTTTTTTATTATATTTGAATAAAATGGTCGGCAAATAGTAATACTAATATTTCATTTATTTTGCCTTTTCTTTTTCTCTAATTGCTGAAGATTTCATTCATTCACATGTGTTATTATATGGCTATCGGCTTTAAAGTCAACATGAAACAAAATAACTTGTTTCGCTTCTGGAACAACTTCAACAATCTGATACAGTGTTGTCAAACTGTTTTTGGTAACTGAAATAAAACATAAATATAAAAAACCTAAACAAACTTATTGCAACACATCTAATTTTCATTTAAGTTGAAGTACTAAATTACTAAAACAAAAACAAAAATGTATTAAACCTATAAATAAATATTTTAAAAAGCACATAAAGTCACTAAAGCTAGCATTAAAATGAAAATTTAAAAATAAAAGCTAATTTAAAATATTAATAAATACTATATTAGTAGGCTATATAAAAATACTGAAAATTTTACATCATCAGTCCCTCTTTTTCACCATCTAATCTGTTCATCATGTATAAAATCAAGTCCCAATGGCATTTTTGTTGCTGAATATTGTTTTTCACTCAAAAAGTTTTTTTTATTATTATTATTACATTTGAATGATATGGTCGGCAAGTAGTAATACTTTTTAGTTATTTTGCCTTTTCTTTTTCTCTCTTTTTTAAAAAAATCTATTTTATCTATTGATTTTCTGTTTTTAGTTCTTACAGTAAATTTTAGTGACATATTTATTTCCTTCACACGGCATCAGTGGTGTTAACAATTTATTTATCTAGAATGTTAAAATGTAAAAGAAACCGTTATTTTAGTGAATAAATGTAAATTATTCACATCCGCTGACGTCGAGAGTTCCGGCTTGTGAAGATCACGTCACTGGAAGTATTTTCCAAAATAAAAGTCCTCGGTTGTCCGTGTGGCTCAAAATAAAGTCTCTTTGCTGGACTTAAATTCCAGTGTTCATCTGACTAAAATGGTTTCTCATTTTCTGCTTTATAACACTTAATCTATAGACTAAACAGAATAAATACCCTAATCTCTAACAAAGCATTTCAGTGAAGAAAAAACAAAACAAAATATCTTTGAGATATGCTTCCAATAACCGGCTGCAATATCAATTTTTTTTTTTAAATAAACTGGCAGAGCAAAGCATTGAGTATGAGCAATATGACAATTTGCACTGAATTTCAGATTATATTACAACTCATTTACAGTGGCATTTCAGTGCAAAAATTAAAACTTCAAAATTAAATTGCCTTAAAATCCACTGTGCAAAAAAAAAGAAAAAAAAAAGAGCATCCACACACATCTCTAAATAGATAGTTTAATCATAAACATCTTCTCTCCATGCTCAAATCATATTTAAAGAAAAAAAGAGAAATAAGCAATAAGAAACAAGCATTTTACTCAGGCCAGATTTAATTGATTTTTTTGTTTTTTTTTGTTTCTGTGCACCAAAACAAGTGAACTAGTGGTATTTTATCAAATAAAACAAAGCGGATCAAATGCTCTCTCTCTCAGTATGGTCCTTTTTCTTCACTTTCTCCCTCATGGAACGACATGAAGACAAGCCTGACTTGAGCCGGTGCCATTTTCATTATCAATTAGAAAGATGAACAAAGGTCAAGATCACAATTTAAGCTTTCACTTTAAGACATGAACCCAAGTCTAATGATGACAGGCTAAAACAAAATTCATCAGATAACTAAAATAAATAAAAATCCAAAGAAAATTCTTTCAAAACTATGAGATAGCACTGAGAAATAAATGTTTTTACAAATTTCTAGATGAACGCTCAGCCCATATGAAGCATATGAACAGAGTCAAGGTAGATTACAGGGTCCTTAAGACTTCAAATTAGCAAGCAAACGAGCCAAATCAGTGCAAAACAACCCTAATGGCAGAAAATGAGCAGATCTTTTGCTGGTATCAGTAGCATAACATCATGAAATCATCTAATGGAGATCGATTATGGTTTCAGCAGAAATATATTACATTATGCACATCCCAAAGTCCAATAAAGTTGCTTGCGGTACAGATCCGAACACACAAATGTAAAATTAAGAGCACTGGTGTTACACAAGGAATGTTGAATTCATGGAATACAAATGAAATGGATCTTAAATAACAGCACTGATTGGGAAAAGTGTTTCCGATCAAGGCAGTCCATGACGAGCTGGAGTCAGATGTTGGTTCAGGCGTTGAGGGCCCTCCAGCGGTCGCTGTCGATGCTGTTGATGCTGTGCGCTCCGCCGAACGGCCCCGACACCACGTCGTCCAGATACGCTCCGGAGCCGTCGATCTGCGTGCTGGAGTACGAGCCGTGATCCAGATCCTTCCGGCCCAGCCCGGAGGACGAGGTGTTGGGCAGGTGGACGTCCGAGTCCTCCGGCTCGTCGACTTGTGACTTGTAGGAGAAGAGGATTTTGGGCTCGGAACTGAAGAGAAACCAGGAGGAAGCATGAAAAACGACTGGCATCTTGTGTGTGAACATAGCATTACAATAGTTACACTTCAGACGGGATGTAACTGATGTTCTTCTCATCATGTAGATCAGGTGGAAGATTCAATACATTTTTAAACATATACTTCCATTAAAAAGTGTATTCAAATACATTAATGCTTTTATTCATCAAGGATGCATTAAAGTGATCAAAAGTACAAGTACAAAAGATTTCTATTTCAAATAAATGCTGTTTTTTAGCTTTCTGTTCATCTGTGAATCATGAAAAATAAAATATATCACAGTTTCCACAAAAATATTGGGCAGCGCAATTATTTTCAACACTGATAATAATCAGAAATGTTTCTTGAGCAGCAAATCAGCATATTAGAATGCTTTCTGAAGATCATGTGACTCTTATGAAAGCCCATTTCCACCATATTTAAAAAAAATGATATGTATTGTAATTATGAGACAAAATTATTAGAAAAAGTCATAATTATGACATGACAAAAAATTACCTTTAGGTCATAATCATGACTTCTCATAACTATGACTTAGTTTCTCATAATTATGACTTAGTATCTCATAAGTTCAACTTTTGTTGTCATAATCAGGATTTATGTCATAATTATGATTTATCAAAGCATGTTTTATGTGGCAGAAATTTACAATTCCAATATAATGAGATATGAGATAAATAAGGACAATTATGAGATAAGTAAACTTCTGTCATAATTATGACCTTTTACCTCAATACTGGCGTTTATGTCAAAATTACTGCTTTTTATCTTATAATTATGACTTCTCATGATTGCAAATTTTTATGTCATAATTATGATTTACCAATGCATGTTTTTTTTCTTATCAGGTGGAAATGGGTTTCCACAGACACTGAAGACTGGGGTAAAAATGCAAAAAAAAATCAGCTTTGCATCACAGGAATAAATTATGTTCTACAATATATTCACATCTAAAGCAGTCATAAAAATTGTAACAATATTTCACAACATTACCGTTTTTACTGTATTTTTGATCACATAAATGCAGCCTTGGTTTTTTCAAAAACCACAAACTTTTGAATGGTAAACTTTTTTATGTTTTTAATATTATTGAGGAGATTTTATGTGTGTTAACTATGAATTATTGATATACAAAAACCAGATAGTATTAGTGGCATCCAAATAAAGTGTATCAATTTGATATATCATTTTGTACAAAATGTCTAAAACCACAGTGACTGTCGGTGATATCTGTAACCGTGTTTTTAAAAACTCAATACATTTAGTTTTTTTTGTTATTTATAAAGGTTTGGAAGAGGGAAATAACCACTTTTATCCTCTCTTGGTATCAGAAGTGCTCCGACTTTGCCACATTTTTGGATCATTTCTGTAAAATTCTGTTTAAAACCATCCAAACAGAAAAGACTTCCATAGACGTTCAACAGAAAGAGTAAAAGCTTGTATAATAATATGATGGTTGGCCACGTTTGCTGAGGGCAGTGATGTCTTTAAGGTGGTGTTTAGTGCAGTCTTATCATGGACAACAGCATTTCTCTTGCTCTTTTGAAATAAGAGTTTGACATGATGGCATATAGAAACACTCACAACTCAAAACTTCCCCAGTTCACCCTGAATGAGGTAACGCATGACTGCTTTTGCAGCCTGAATTAAAAATAAATCCTATTAAGGTGCAGAATATGGCATTTTAAGGAAGTGTAAACCCACAGCAGCCTATTCATCTGCTCTGTGAATACAGTTCCTCATGCAGAACTAAAGCATGATAATATGACAGGAATGAGTCTGTCTAGAGGCTATATCGACTGACATGTCTGTAATATCCTGCGACTGGATCACAGGTGGATCTACATACCCGAAGAATCCTTTGAGGAAGGTCACATAGATCAGAGGAGCAAAGACGGAAAAGTACAGGAATGTGGTCGCATCCACACAGCTGCAAACACAGAGAGGAACAGATACAGTTTGAAACCATTCTGATAATCTGCCGTCCGTTTCAGTTTACAGAGAATTCATTTGTAGCATTCTGAAAAAGGTACAATAAATATTATGATATAAAATTATGATTTTCAGTACATATTTTAGTATTTCTAATATTATTGTAGCATTCTCAAAACATGAGACAAACTAAAGAAATTCTCAAATTCATTTCTCAAACTTTTCACTCACATTTTACGCAAATAAGACAATGTATATTATATGTATTACAATAATATACTAAAAACAAGTAAATTAGAAGAGAATAATTTTTTTTTTCTTTTGGGCTTTATTTAAATGCATCTTTCAGTCTAAAGAGCACAACATATTGCCAAATATTCGATATAACAGGAATATAAAGATAGCAGATGAGATGTATACTAAATTTTTTTAATTAAACTAGTTTACAAAATGTTATTTTAAAATATATTTATAAAAAACTGAAATTGCAGTTTTTATAAAAAAATATAAAAAACGGAAATTGCATTATCTAACACTAACATTTCTGTTAACTGGCTTATCTGTTAACGTGCAAAAGTATACCCTAGTTTAAAAAACAACAACAACAACAAAAAACAAGCCGTAATTTATTTAAAATACATTTATTTCATACCAAGTATGCTTCAAATCTATTAGCATACTTATTAGCATATCACTTAAGACTTACTGATATAAAATTATAATTCAACTTTATTTGGAGTATTTCTTTAATGCACAATGCGTATCATGCCTAAAATGTGTTTTAATATCATTATTAATAAGGAGTGTATGATCTCTGTATAATATCAGTCTTTAAATGCAAGATATTTAAAGTGTACCTCAACTATACTTGCAAATTAGTTCCACTTTAGCAGAATCAAATAGACTTCAGTATATCTTTAGCAGGACTTCAGCACTATTTTTGCATAACTAAAGTGCATTAAGCACAAAATCAGTTGTTCCAGTTTAGCAGACTTTAAGTATACCAGTTTAGTTTACCAAAAGTACAATTGCAGGGTAGCACTTAAATACGTAAATGTATTTGTAGTATACTTAGCACAAAATACATGTATTTCAAATACATTTTAGTATTTTATTTTTCACTAGGGTAGGTCTGACAGTCAGAGATGAATCCTCACCACAGGCCTTCGATGATATCGGCACAGAGCAGCGCGCTTCCCAAACCCTGAACCAGATTGAGCACGGACAGGATGGCAGCGTACACGTAAAAACCCCTCTTCGCTGCGGCGCAAGAACCAGAAACACATTCACATCATCATCATCATCTGAATGATTCCTACATGAATCATGATAAACACTGCGCTTACTCACATGGTAACGAGATCCTCTCTCTGACTGGAGTTTTAGGCAGAATGACTATCAGGGAATACACCTAAACAGATTATAAATCGCAGAATAAAACATTAATAATTCAACATATAAACACAAGATGGTTTCATAAGAAAGGAGAAGGAATTAACTAGATACCAGGAAAAAGAAACAGGAACTGGCCAACCAGAAGTGGCGCCCGCCGTGGCCGTAGATGTTGAAGTCTTTGGCGGAGAGATGTTTGTCTGGGAAACGAATCTCCAGAGTCCCCTGAGAGAGCAAGAGACGCTGCATTAAAACAATAACTCACTGAATGCATCACAGCTAAGTGTGTTTTTACAAACATCGGCACTTAAAAATCATGATTTATCAGTTTGAATTAATCAGAGTGGTTTCTGAATTAACATCCATCTCAACAGAGGTTTTGTTAAGGATATATATTCAGCAATTTTTGCTGTAATAAATGTATGTGACCCTGGACCACAAAACCGTCATACGTTTTCCACTGATGTATGGTTTACTAGGATAGGACAATATTTGGCTGAGATACAACTATTTGAAAATCTGGAATCTGAGGGTGCAAAAAAATCAAAATACTGAGAAAATTGCCTTTAAATTTGTCCAAATGAAGTTCTTAGCAATGCATATTACTAATCAAAAATTAAGTTTTGATATATTTACAGTAGGAAATTTACAAAATGTCTTCATGGAATATGATCTTTACTTAATATCCTAATGATTTTTGGCATAAAAGAAAAATGGATCATTTTGACCCCTACAATGTATTGTTGGCTATTGCTACAAATATAGCAGTTAAGACTGCTTTTGTGCTCCAGGGTCACATATAAATGTGTAATGAATGGCTGTTGTATAACACACCTGTGTGATGGAGTAGGCCAGAGAGAGGACCGCAGTGATGGCCAACACACGCTTGATGCTGGACTTGCTCTCCAGATGGCCTGAGCAAACACAATCAGCAAACACGACACTTTAACAGGAAGTGCAGCACACACTAAAAGACCCTTTGTTTTCATGGGCTCTCACTGCACAGCAGGTTACAATGCAACAGGTACATTTTAGAACACATGGAAATCACTGTCACCAGTGTTGCTTCTGTTAAATAAAACTGCAAAAAAAAAAAAAAAAAGAAGTTTTAAGGACCAATTCTCACTATTCCTAAACTATAGCATTATTTAAAAAACATTAAAAATCACTTTCAATAATTTAAAAACAGCTGAAATAAAAATAAAATATAAAATATTAGACAAAAAAAACAAACTAAAAATGATAATTAAAAATGTTGAATGGTGGCTTGGCAACTCACTAAAATTAATAAAATTACAAAAACTAAACTAAAGCTAAATAAAAATCTAAAAGAACTAATAAAAAAAAATGAAAAATAGTGAAACTTAAAATTAAAATGACAACAACAATATAAAAATAAAAGCAAATTAAAAAAATGAGTTAATATTGTGATAGATTAATAATACTAAAATTACATTTTCACCCATTTGAAAAATTAGGGTTTTTTTTATAAGAAACTGAATCACATTTGAGATCTGAAACAAACACAATACAGGAACGTACCAAAAGCCAGTCCGAGTATGATGACGCTGAGCTCAATGGCCAATAAAAAGAACCTCGTGATTTCCCAAAGCACCTGTAAACACAGAAATCACAGATGAATTCACATCATAATTACGGCACAAGGTGTTGAGACTGGAGCAGCTAATATTAATTTCCACTGACGAGTGGCAGGATTGCTTTCTAATTACAGATAGATTTCAGCAGTTGTCTTGCTTTCCATGCCTTTATGCACCTCCCTTTCTTCATGTGTTCAATACTTTTTCCCTGAGTCATTCCATTTTATTACACATTACTTAATTTCTGATCTTATTTGTTTTGTTTTCTTTGTATGTATGGATTACTTGGGCTGTTACCGACATCTGGTGAGAATTTCATGTCAACAGCACCTTTAGAAATATATTTACTGAGAAAAATGGTGATGTGTTCAATACTTATTTTACCTGCTGTATATTACCATAATTAAATCAAGATTCACAGAAGTCAGTGTGAAGTCCTCACTGAGATGTTTTGTGTGTGTTTTCACCTTGTCTATGAGTGTGGCGGAGCTGGATGTGCTGACGGTCATGGAGACGATGGCTCGTGTGATTCCTACAGCCGCCACCACAAACACCTGAGCGGCGCGAGAGAAAGAGTCTGTGAGCAGCACAGCACAAACTCCACTGCATGCAAACCTTCAGCTCACGCGGGACGCTCTGCTGCTTACCAGGATGTAAAACGCCACGAATATGGGGCTGGAGGTCAGACGGATCTTAGCGCGAGCAGAAGGAAGCTTCCACATCAGGAAGACCAGGAAAGCCACGTTTGGGACGAGCAGCATCACGTCCCAGTAACGAACTCTGACGGACAAACAGAGAAGAAGAGTTACGAATCAGACCAAAACAGAGCTTTACTGCTGTGACACGCTGTTCATTAAACATGTCGAGATTAAACAGCACAGAAACCAGCCGTTTATTACTACAATAGTAGACCACACACAAACACACACGCACACACAAAACTGGAATTTCAACTTTTCATGCTGTGATGGAAAGCACCTATTTATCCACACAACCACCTTCTGGGAACCAAAACAAAACGTTTAAGCTGAAGTCTTAAAACTGAAATTAAAAAAAATTTTTTTTTTATTTTTTTATTCTTTTAATAAAGCTAAAAAGAAATCTAAAAATAAAAAATGCAAAAAAAAAAATTAGGTTTGAGGCTAATTTTCCTCTTCAACAAGTTCTCTTCATAAAAACTAAAATATATAAATGTATTAAACTTTCATAGGTTTATACCAGCATAACATATGTAGCACCTGCTGCAGTCAATGAAGTTCAATTTTAAGCTTTATTTAATGAAGAACTTCCAATAAACATAAAAACCCAAACTCACTAATGAAAGGTATTAGGGAACTATCTGTTTATATAATGTTTGCAACCGGTCTAATGTCTATTTCTGTATATTAACCTGTTTTGAGACAACTTATACATTATCAATCAAAAGTTTGGGGTCAGTAACCTTTTTTTTTTTTTTAATAAATTTTATTTTTTTCACTAAGGACACATTGCATTGCAAAAATGTAAAGACATTTATAATGTAACAAAAGATTTCTATTTCAAATAAATGCTGTTCTTTTGAACTTTCTGTTCATCTGTGATTTCTAAAAAATAAAATGTTTCATGGTTTCCAAAAATATATTTGGCAGCACAACAGTTTTTAACATTGATAATAATCAGAACTGTTTTTTGAGCAGCAAATCAGCATATTAGAATGATTTCTGAAGATCATGTGACCCTGAAGACTGGAGTAATGATGCTGAAAATACAGCTTTGAGCACAGTTTAACGTATTCACATAGAAAACTGTTATTTGAAATTATAAACATTTTTCACAATATTAATGTTTTTACTTTTTTTGATCAAATAAATGCAGCCTTGGCAAGCAGAAGAGACTTTTACTGACACTAAACTTTTAAAAGGTAGTTTAATTAAAATAATAATAATAATGTAATAATGAGAATATTATTTTGTCAAAGTTTCATTTTGGTGAAGTTTGAAAATGATTTCCTCCGTAAGTTTACTTACAAGATACAATAGATAACCCAAAACAATAGACCTACTGTTTTTCTTTCTACATAATTTGCTGATTTATCATTTTTAAAAAAACAAGGAGAGGAAGTTGTCATGAGAAGCACCAAACATCTGCTGTCTCCGAAGAGCCCATGACATCCTCTTAAAGACACACAAAACTATTCTGAGCTCAGAGACGCTCACCAACACACACGTCCTCAAAGGAACAAAAAACCCAACTGTCCCAGGAGAACCAGGTGTGATTTTTAATAAAACTACAGAGGACAGTCCCGTCTGATAGAGTCACTACAGCACAGAAACGAAAGCAGAACTGAAAGCTCATGTTGTAAAAATCCTCCAGCACTGAAATCATATTTCACGCGCCTCACACAAGCGTCTACTGTTAGATCCAACACAAGATCATCTGTATCTGAGAAATACTCTTCAGTATATGAGCTCAAAAACTGCATGCATTCAGGCGTTCAAACATGGCAAAGAGCCCAGATGAAAACTGCAGTTTCAGCACGCAGAAATGCAAAATAAAACGACATGAAATCACAAATCCTTGACCTGTCGCTTAGTTCAACTGAAAAAAAAAACTACTTGTAAATTTACAGCAACTCCATATATCAGACATGCACATACCATATAATAGTAATAAGGACACATATGTGACCCTGGACACAAAACCAGCACAGGTTCATAGCAATTGCCAACAATACATAGTATGGGTCAAAATGATTGATTTTTCTTTTATGCCAAAAATCATTAGGATATTAAGTAAAGACATGTTCCATGAAGATATTTTGTAAATTTCTTACAATAAAAATATCAAAACTTCACTTTTGATTAGTAATATGCATTGCTAAGTACTTCATTTGGACAACTTTAAAGGTGATTTTCTCAATATTTAGATTTTTTTGCACCCTCAGATTCCAGATTTTCAAATAGTTGTATCTCAGCCAAATATTGTCCTATCCTAACAAACCATACATCAATGGAAAACGTACCTGGAGTGTCCGATGTCGTCGTACAGGATCTGCAGGCATTTGTGTGGTTTGGTGATGTTGTTCTCATTGTCAGGGTTGAAGTCAGAGCTGTTGTCCGTGGTGGGAAACACACTGGTGTTGGCATAATGGAGCAAACTTACTGCATCAGTCACAGTCTCCAGCATTCTGGATTAAACCTCTGCAAAACACACAACTCCTTCAGTTTACACTCATACTTACAACATTTATGATATACAAACATATATAATATACAAGAAACTTATTGGCATGTAAAGCACAGATTTCTAGGAGTTAACAATAAAAAAAAATGCAGAAGATTAGATTCACAACTAAGACTCAATAGTTGAACATGAAAAGAACTTTAACATTTAAAAATAACTAACTGAAATAAAAATAAGTTTTAGGACTAAAATTACTAAAACGGAAATAAAAAGAAATTAAAGCTAGACGGAAATATTTAAAGCACATAGCAATATTACTAAAGTTAAAATGAAAACCGAATATATAAAAAATAAACACTAATTAAAATATTAATAAATACTGTAATAGTACATAAATAGTATTAAAAATACAACCCCACTTTGACAACTTACTGACTGGCTTAAATCAAGCATCACAAACATTTTCAAATCCATTTATTTATTTAAAAAAATGTTACATTTTGAAGAGATCGGAATGTTTCGAATGTATGAAATGTAACAAAGTTTCTCCGCTGGAATGTGTGTGTGTGTGTTTACACAGATATGACGTTACATAACACACTCACATCAAAATGAACAAAAAACAACACACACTGATCCAAACACAAGCATAAAGCGTCAGTGAACGAGAATCTTCTGTATGTTTACTGCACGAGCGCGATATGTTTATATTGTAATGCATCATATGACACATTTCGCACACAGCGCGCGGATATATCAGCTGATAAACCTCAAAAACACAGCTCACCTTTAACTGCTGATGATCTCAGATCAGAGCCGGTGCGCTTCAGTATTAACGTGATCATAAGTTATTAGTTGAGGCATAATAACTTTCGTCGGTGTGTCGGTGGCTTCTTGTTTACAGGCGGAATGAAACTGATGCGTCAGTCGCGACTCGCCTGTCAGATAAAAGTCGGCGTGAATGCGTTTTCGTATCAAAGATGGCCGCCATCTATGAAACCTTTCACAATAAAAGACTCAAAGAAACCACTAAATACATATTTGTGTACATTTAATTGCTACTTTGATAGCTTATGCTGTACTATAGCTTCATTTCACTTTTTTATTTTTTATTTTGCTCTAATATTTTTTTTAATCTTTTGATATTGCTTTGATTTGCACTTGTTTTGTCATATTACTTACATTTAAATCTTATTAATAAAATGAATGCACATCTGTTTTATTAGTACCAAAATACTATTAACAATAGTTTTTTTTTGCGATTATAATAAAGCACACTAAAATTTTAATTTATATAAAACAAAAACGACACCGAAGACCAGTCATCTCGCCGACACTTCAAAATAAAAGCCTAACCGCCCTTCCGAAGTCGATGGCAGCCATGTAAGCAACCCTTCAAAATAAAAGACAAATATTAAAATTAGCGCTGTCAAAAGATTAATCGCATCCAAAATAAGTTTTTGTTTACATAATATATGTATGTGTGCTGTGTATATTTATGTATATATAAATACACACACATGCATGTATATATTTCAGAAAAATGTTGTTTATATATTAAATATATTAATTTATAATATAAATTATGAATATAAATATAGACATGTAAATACATGTAATATTTTCAAAATATATAATGTATGTGTGTGTATTTATATATACATAATAAATATACACAGAACACACACATATATTATGCAAACAAACTTTTATTTTGTATGCAATTAATCTTTTGACAGCACTAATTAAAAAAAAAAAAATTGGAGCTTAGAAATGGAGTTTAGAAAAAAAAACGATACAATATTTATACAACAAATAGTACAGTATAATGCAGTATTTAGAAAAAAGGTAGATTCTACTGTTTATTTAAATTTAGACAGAAACAAGTATTAATACACGTTAAAAGTAAAGCACAGCATAGAAACAGAATTAGAAATGTTTTAAATATAATGTGGTCTTGTATTATTGAAGTTAAACAAATGTCACATGCTTAAATGCAACATCACATGCCTAACACACGAACTGAGGAACATTGTATATGATCAAATTAAATACTGCAAACAGAATGCATGTGACAATCTAGTGTAGAACGATGCATTCAATCCATAAGTGAACATTAATTATGTATTGCATCATAACATTATTACAACAGGATAAGAACGGATGAATAAGGTCTAAGAAATTATTTTAGCAATTTGTTGCATAAGGCGAAAGCAGTGCAGAAACAAGTGGGTTTCTACAAACGCTAGTTGAGAGTTATGTGTGCTTTGGGTTGACCGGACATCATCCTTACAGCCAGATACACCGGGTGCGTGAAGCTGACTTTAAAAGTGTGCAGATGAGTTTTATCTCCACTCACATCGCTGACGCTGTAAAACGCTAAAGTGCCGCTACTAAAGCTGAGGTGTATCTCCATTCTCTTCAGAGACGGCGTACGTCTAAGCGGCGTGTCCTTTCCTTTCTCGTACGCCCGCAGAAGGTTATCACAGTACATGAGGCACCAGGATCCAGAGCTGCTCTCCAGACCGCTACCAGAACCGGATCTAGGCAGATCGCCGTAACACACGGCCAGAACCCAAGGACAACCTTCAGCCTGGAAGTTCCAGAGGTGTTCTCCTCGGACGAAGCTCTGGGAGCTCAAAGCCTGGAAGAAACTGGAAAACCTCTGAGAACTGGCCGGATACGGCTGTTTGGCTACGCTAAAAGACACCGTTTTGAGGTCTTCGGATAAGACCAGGTTGGGATGGATGGTATCGGGGTCGAAGGTAACCTCGGATGGGTTGAGAACGACACGTAAGGCCCGCTGAGCGGATCCAAGTCCGAGACGGAGTTGAGTGTTTTGGTGCTCGATCTTCTCACAGACTTTCTTCAAACTGCTGGATAACTCCAGTTCGCTTGAGAAGTCCTGCAAAGGCTCGAGGGTCAAGCTTGAAACCTGGTTCTTGACGTCTCGGACTCCATCGATAAAACACGTATCGTCCGTCTCGTCCATTAACGTGTTGACCTGGAGTTCAGCGGATCTCAGCGGCTTCTGGAGGTCAGACAGCATTCGCACTCTTTTCCCAACAGCATCTTCTCTGGGTCTCAACTCGGCCTCCAGAAGCTTCAAAGCAGTGGAGTTGTAGGTCTTCACCAGCTCTGCTATCTCCTCCAATACACTGCTCACATCTTTCCTCAGATCTGCGTGTGCTGCTTTAACCGCAGCCTCTCTGGCCTTTTCCTTATTCGCCAGATCATCTACTAGAGCGAGCTTTTCTTGAAGACTAGTTATGACGGGATTCAGTCTAGAACTCCGCTCATTGGTTTCATTCTCCACAAGAGAGCTTTTCCCAGAATCTGTTGATGTGGACACATCAGCGTCTTCTGAAGATGGTTGGTCATTGATTATCTTGTCTTCTGCACTGGATTGAAGTTCACCACTGATGCTGTTGGCTTTGAAGTTCTCAACTATCTGTTTTAGTTTGATGTTTCTCGGCAGGGACTCTGGGCTGAGATGTTCCTGTCCACACACTGGGCAACAAAGTGCTTGATCAAATCCAGAGGTTTTGTCCCTCTCTGGTGTTTCCAGACAAACCAGGCAGAAGCTGTGAGCGCAGGGAAGAGTGACAGGGTCGAGGAAGAGATGGAGACAGATGGGACAGGTGAGCTCTGACTCCAAATAGCCCTCAGGAGACCCGTGTGCCATGATGACTGTCTTTGGTAACTGTGCAGTACAGACAGAGAAAAGTACAGTTACATAAATGCTCCTCTGGCTTTAATGCAAACTGACAAAATGTCTCCCAGTTTGGAGAGAAATGTGGAAAAACAGGATTCCCTAGAAGCCCATTTCCACCTCATAGGGGGGAAAACATGGAGAATTATAATTATGGCATCAAAACTCAAAATTCTGATATGTTTAGTCATAATAATAAGATTAAAATGTTGACATTTTGAGATAAAAACTCAAACTTAACATTAGATAAGTCAACATTATGAGATAATAAGTCATAATTATTGATATTATTAGTCAGAATTGTGGCATAAAAGTTAAAATTATGACATAATAAGGGGGGATAAAAAGTCGCAATTATTAGATAAAAAGTTGAAATAATTCAGAATTATGACATAAAAGGTCAAAAACTTATGCCATGATTATGAGTTTTTCCCAACAATTTTGACTTTTTATGTCATAATTTATATCATAACATTTTATCTCACAACAATGATTTACCAAAGCATAATTTTTTGGTGCATCATAATTTTGAAAATGTCATAATTCTGACAAAAAATTCTCAGATGCTAAGTCGCAATTATGACATAAAAAGTTATGACACCACAAAATTATGAGATAAAGTCATAATTATAAGATAAAAAGTCGAAATTTTGAGATAAAAAACAATCTTCACAAAATGTCTAAAGTATGATGCTAAGCCATTATTATGAGACAAAGTTAAAATGAGATAAAAATCATAATTCCAATATAAAAAGTCATAAATATGACAAAACGAAAACATTTTGAGATTCTAAGTAATAGTTATTAGATAATTATACGTTATAATTATGACATAAAGGGCAAACGTTTTGTCATAATTGTTTTCTAAAAATGTCGACTTTTTACGTCAGAAGTTTGTTTTGTTTTTTTAATCTCACAACAATGTTTTTTTTTTTTTTTCTGTAGCGGAAATGGTCTTCAGAAATGATCTGCATTCTGACTGAGTTTAATATATTGATAATTGTCAATCTTGTTGATATGATGCATTCAAAACAAAAGGATATCTCATTTGTATCTGGAAATAAACATCATTTGTGATCCTGGAGCACAAAACCAGTCTTAGGTCGCTGGGGTATATTTGTAGCAATAGCCAACAATACATTGTATGGGTCAAAATTATCAATTTTTCTTGTATGCCAAAAATCATTATGATATTAAGTAAAGATCATGTTCCATGAAGATATTTTGTAAATTTACTACTGTAAATATATCAAAACATAATTTTTAATTAGTAATATGCATTGCAAAGAGCTTCATTTGGACAACTTTAAAGGCGATTTTCTCAGTATTTTGATTTCTTTTTTTTTTTTTTTTTTTGGCACCCTCAGATTCCAGATTTTCAAATAGTTGCATCTCGGCCAAATATTGTCCGATCCTAACAAACCATACATCAATGGAGATGATGTATAAATCTCAACTCCAAAAAATTGACCCTTATGACTGGTTTTGTGCTCCAGGGTCACACTTGTGGTCAGACTGTCCAAACTAAAGCGACAGGACGCCAGCTAGCGGCGAGCCGTGAACCCTGAACCCTGTCAGTGTAAACGAGGCTCGACTTTGACACCTTCCTCTAACAGCTGGCTGCCCAGTGAACCGCTAAGCCACGACACTCACTTTCACGCCATAAATCTCTCCCTGCGTGCAGAACAACAGCAGAAAGCCTTTCAGAAAGACGTGGGCGCTTTTAGCTGTTTATGTGCAGCCATTTTCCAACATAAAACCGTGGATGTCTTGCAGAACTCGACGCAGATGCGCGTCGAACTGTGTTTACAGTCATAATAACTGCAACACATTATTATGTTTTGATGTGAATCAAGGCAAACGCGACGCAGAGCCGTTAATAACGCTGCAGTGATGATCGGTGCTGTTTCGTTTTCCTGCCTGCATCACCCGTCTATTACTGTATTACCACATCGACTCGGATCGTTTATGCGTTCAGTTAACGCCACAATATTTCATAAACTGTTCGTTTAAGGTTTGTATAATGCACTTACCTGCACTTTTCCTCCTGAGGACACTTACAGTGAGATTCAGTGCTGCTGATATCGAGGGTGGAGGTTTGCTGCGTGTAAAACAAGAGTTATTGTTCATCTACAGACAGTAAGTGTGTTATTAGAGTTGAAGGAGCAGCAGATCTGTATTTACAGCCATACACACCTTTATTTAAACAAACTCTGCTGCTTCCTATAGCGCCATTCACTCACATACAAACAAGTGATGATGATGATGATGTTGTACGTGATCACGCACGATGAACAAACAGCCAATACTTATAACAAACTGAAAAAACTCTCTCTCTCTCTCTCTCTCTCTCTCTCTCTATATATACACATACTGTGTGTGTGTGTCTGTGTAAAATTAAAAAAATTATAAAATAAAAATTATAAAAAATAATAATAAAACGACAACAATCTCCATTAATAGCCTATTAAAAGCTTTAATTTAAAAATAAATTAAAAATTAAAAATAAAAAAGCTTTATAATTTAACAAAAATTATAAGCTGCCAAAAAAGTTTAGAAAATATATTCCTTATATAAGACCATTTTAAAATATTTTTATTAGACTGTTAAATGCATGGCCAATAATAAAAATATAAACAATATATAAGCAAAATATTTTCAACACATTTTGGACAGTTATGGTCAACATTAAAAAATTATACTTTTAATCGTTATGTGTCGATCTTTAATGGAGGCTGTTATTGTTGTTTTATAATGATTTCATGGTTAATGTACTCTTTAAAAAAATCAATATTTTATATAACAATACATTTATAACATGTATTTTACAATATCTTTAAAGTATATTTTGTTCAAAAAGTCAGATGTGAACCTAACTAAAAATAACACTAATATGAGCATACATAATTCAATATATTATTTGAGCAGCATGTTTGGTTGACATCAGAACTGCCTGTACTTTACAGAGAGCAGTATAAAACTAACCAGGAGGTTTTTATCAGAGCTCAGTGTTTGGATGCATCGCGTATCCTTCCTTAGATAGAGTATGCATGCAAGATTACTATTTGTCACAGATCATACAGGATAAAATAGTCTACATGATACACTATTTTCCAATCATGCTTGCTTTGTAAGGCACTTTTGACCACAACATTAGGATTTAATGAACGAGCAAGTGATGCTTACTTTGGGAAACACCACTAACTATACATCTGAAAGTCCAGTCAGGTGAAAATTAAAGCGTCAATTAGTGATTTTTTTATTGTTTCAATGTTCTTTTAAATACAATAAATGGAAGCCAAATATAGAGTGTCTTTGTTTTAGCTCGATTTGAATGTTCAAAATAAATAAAATACAATTCAGCTGTATAAAGTATTTGCTGATAAAACAAACTCATGCTCTTACAGTAACCACTCAAATAAAGCAATTGTAAAAAATATTTAAAAAGAACACAGATAATAATAATAATAGAAAAACCCCTAGAAACTGTAATAGGCCATTATTTGGCAGAGAAGTTGAAATGAACATGCATTCATAAAAACCCCGAACCAGTACTATAGTCATAGTGCACAGGCTTGTACGAAGGCACTCAGTTTAATGTGTTTGTTTCTATCTGTGGGTCAAAAGAGCTTCTCTGAGCATTTCTGATGCTCAGTGTAGTGTTATGCTATCCTCACTGCACATTCCTCACCCAGCGTGTATCGTGTGTTTCTGTAGGATTGTGTGTTTGTCTCCGGTTTTGATGCTACATCAGGTTTGGCTGTAAATGCACAGAGACATTCGGCTCATATAAGCAGTACAGGAAAATGAGAAGAAATGCTGAGGAAGAGGTATAACTGGGCAGATGACTGGTGTGGAGTTGAAGCAGTGGGAGGAGCGTATCTGCGTAGCTGTGTCTAGATCAGGTCAGCGAGGTCCAGCGGAGGCAACGGCTCTCTCCAGTACGAGAAATGACTGAACTCGGGACAGTCGAAGGAGGTGGCAGGATCTTTACAGATGAAGGGGAAGATGTGATCCACCAGCTCACTGAGATGAGAGTAACTAAAACACAGACATCAAAGCCAAACAACTGCATTTCTTTTCTTTTTTCCTTCTAATGAACATAGACGTGAGTAAATGATGACAATTTTGGGTGAACTATTCCTTTAATATACTGTTTGATTGTGTATATACTGTACTGGTCAAAAGTTTGGAATAACTAAGTTTTTTTAATGTTTTTGTAAGAAGTCTCTTCTGCTCACCAAAGCTGCATTTATTTGACTGAAAATACAATAAAAACAGTAATGCTGTGAAATATAATTACAATTTAAAATAACTGTTTTCTATGTGAATATATTGTAAAATGTAATTTATTCCAGCGATCGAAGATTAATTTTCAGCAGCTATTACTCCAGAAATATTTCTGATTATCATCAATGTTTAAAAAAAATAAAAAATAAACAGTATTTGCAGCTTATTTTTTTGTGGAAAATGTGATACATCTTTTAAAAGTATGGGGTCAGTAAGAAATTAATACTTTTTTCCATCAAGGACGCATTAAATTGATCAAAAGTGACAGTAAAGCCATCTGTAATATCTATAAATCAATCAAAGAATCCTGAAAAATAAAATGTATGATGGTAATAATAATTACAAAAATAATAATAATAATCAGAAATGTTTCTTGAGCAGCAAATCAGCATCTTAGAATGATTTCTGAAGGATCATGTGACACTGAAGACTGGAGTAATGATGCTGGAAATTCAGCTGCGCATCACAGAAATAAATTACATTTTACTATATATTTACATAGAAAACAGCTATTTTAAATTGTAATAATATTTCACAATATCACTGACTCTACTGTATTTTTGATTAAATAAATGCGGCCTTGATAAGCAGAGAAGACTTCTTTCAAAAACATTACAAAAATCGATTAATTATTCCAAAGCTTTGACAGATGGTGCACGTGTTGTGACTCACGAGGACTTGTTTCCTTTGGTCTTTTCTTGTATGAGTTCTCCTTTGGGGTTCACAGTGAAGATGTGAGTCTCAGGTACACCGACCTCCTTATACGCATATGCATCCTACACACAGACACAAAATACAGTCAGGCCTTCCCATAATTCCTAAGAGATGCACAACTGCACATGTTTGCAACACTGAAGGAATGCTCACATTAGTTCTGTTTCCGAAGGCGGCGTAGAAGGGCTGTCTGACGAGACCGAACAGATCTCTGATATCAGTGAGACAGGCGATCTTAAACACCTCCGGCTTCTTCTCAATCACCTCCCTGAGAAGACACACACACACACACACACATTAATAGTAGTAGCCTGGGTACAGTCAGTCATGGAGGCCGCTGTGATCTGTTTTAATGATCTGTTTGTGTTCACCTGTGTAAGGCTGAGAACAGGCTGCTGGGAGCCAGTAGCACCGGTCCTTTGGGTAAAACCGTTCCTCGATCATTTACCCACTGCAAGTAACCCTTAGTGATGTCTGCCATGCCTATAGCTCGAGCCGAACAGTACAGGAACTTATAACCATTCCTGCAAGAGAAGAACAGAATCACAAATGATTCTTTAATACACCACCATTCAAATGCTTGGGGTCAGTAAAATGTTAATGTTTTTAAATGAAAGAAGTCTCTTCTGCTCACTGAGGCTGCATTTATTTGATCAGAAATACAGTAAAAACTGTGAAATATTATTACAATTTAAAACAAATCTTTTCTATGTGAATATCTGTTAAAATGTAATTTATTTCTGCGATCAAAGCTGAATTTTCAGCATCATTACTGCAGTCTTCAGTGTCACATGATCTTCAGAAATCATTCTAATATGATGCTTTGCTGCTCAAGAAACATTTCTGATTATTATTAAACAGTTGTGCTGCCCAGTATTTTTGTGGAAACTGTGACATTTTATTTTTCAGGATTCTTTGATGACTAAAAAGTTCAAAAGAACAGCATTTCTTTGAAATAGAAATCTTGTCACATTATAAATGTCTTTACTGTCACTTTTGATCAATTTAATCCATCCTTGATGAATAAAAGTATTAACAGGGCTGTCAATAAATCAACTGTATAAATTAATGTATGCATTTTATCACATAACATATTCAAAAACAGCTAAACAGGCCAGAACAGAATAGACCAGATGTCCTAAGATGCATTAAGTTTTAACACATTAAAAATACAATAGCAAGATGTGATGCAACAAAGCAAATAAGCCTATTTGCATGTTGGACTTTGTCAGCAAATATAGATTTGCAATTAACAGCAATAACTGTAAATAAACAAATGACATTACCTTATTTCAGGTGCATCTCAGGTGAAAACTATAATAAAGGTATATGACACCTATATATGACATCTATATTTGCATTGCTGCTGCTTTTAACTGTTTCTGTATGTCAAAACTAAATATTGAAAATTGCACATATATTTATAGTGAACAACAAGTGTTGTCAGAAATTTGTGTGTGTGTGTCTCTTACTGATGTATTTTGTGATATAGTTTGGCGATGCCGTGATGAGTCCAGTCTTTCCCCAGCTGCGGTAAAATGTGCCCCAGAGCATCTGACCTGATACAGAGAGAAAGGTGAATAACCGTCAGCCTAATGTCACAGATAGTAACTTCATTCCTGCAATGATTCAGAGAGACTCACTTGGTGATGGTCCCATCGATGTCTGAGATGATGATTTTGTCGTCGTAGTTCCACAGGTAAATGGCGGCTTCACAGCGGCAGGTGCCCTGATACTGTGTGGTCACACTGAACACCGCAGTGTTGGCTCCTTCACGCAGATTCAGACTCTCCTGCCATACACACACACACACACACACATATACATATACATATATATATACATATATATATATATATATATATATATACATAAAATATCAGAAATTCATACAGGCCATTGCACATATCTAGACTATCAATAAGTAGCTGTTCAGTAGGAAAAGTACAATAATGCAGCCTATATTTGAGAGCATTGAGTAATGCAAAAAAATTCTCACTACTGTAATACAGTAATGAAAATTCATATTAATCTTCATTAATATTATCAAGCTTCATTATCTAAATCCAAAATATTATTTCTGTCTTTTGATTTTGTGGTTAATTATTTATTTTTATTTTTTTGCACTGTGACATTTTAATTACATTCACATTAATCATATTTTCAACCTAAATTATCATTATTGTAAAAACTATGGAAGCAGTTTCCATCATGGAAAAAAAATTAAAAAGATTTTTGTGTCACGATTTCACAATTCTGAGTTTATATTTGATAATTATGACTTTTATGTCTCACAATTCTGCGGGAAAAAAAAATCAGAAATGTGAGATAAGAACTTGCAATTGCAAGAAAAAGTCTGAATTGTGAGATAAAAAGTTGCAATTACCTTTTATTCCATGGTGGAAACAAGCGTTTTGTGGATGAAAAAAAGGTAATTGTGACTTCAAAAAAAAAGGATTAATATTAAAATATTAATAAAAATAAAATATTCTAAAAAAAAAAATTATAATAATAAAAACATTAATATTATTTCATTAAATAAATAAATAAATATTATCATTATTATTTATTTATTTTGAGGTAAAATTGAACTAGACATGTGAAAAAAAACATGCCTAGTTCAATTTTCAATTTATTTCCAAATTGTAGGTCTTCCACTTGCTCGTGACTAAACTCTATGACACACACAGATAATGATGTTGATATGATTCTTACGATCTGTTCAGAGGTCAGCCGGAGGGATTTGCGGTACATCTGACTGATGCACTGCGCTGTGTTCATCGCTTCACTGTTCTTCCTCGAGGAGACAGAGCCATCCTCATCACTCGAGAGTTCAACAGAACTCCTGCATACACAAAACACAAAACAGAAATTCATGGATTTACTGGGTCAAAGATCAAACAAGCAATGCACAGTCAATAGTCAATAGCCAATAGTCTAGATAATACTGATTTTCATTATGTTTAACTGAAGAAAGACTCGGTATGTCAAAGGTCAAGTGCTCTCTGATAAGGAGAGGAAGCCCATATGTGCATGCTGCTTTCATAACAAGCTTACAAATTTATGCAGTGTTATAAAAAGTCCCTGACAGGTTGCATGAGATTTAGTGCAAGACAACAAAATGCTTTAAGATGTGGTGCACACATGCATTCAATTTGAAGTGTTACTTTTGTTTAGTTTGCTCTTATTTCTCCAGTAGATTTGTACTTTATACTGACACCTGTTGGCGTGGATGCATGAAGTTTGGTTATAAACTTATGGGGCTTTTGTTTTTTCCTTTGCATCCTTTTTTGTCTCATATCATGACACATAAACAAGACATTTCCAACACATTTTTGTGCACTGTTGGTGGTTTGTGCTGATGCATGACTTGAGACAAACTAGCGTGCATGCAAGTTAAGACAGTTTTAAACAGATTTGTCAAACATCCTTCTGAATTATTACTGCCAAACTTAACAAAACACTAAGTGCATCATGTTTTGCATGCATGCAAACACACGTCTTACTTCAGTGAAGGGGGTCCAGCGATAGCGGCAGATGCTTCAAGCTGATTCCCCTCTGCATCAGATTTTTGGCTTCCCTAACATGAGAAAAAATTAATGTGCAGTGCGGCATTAGAGATATACAGGCGCAGTCAGCAGATAGTGTACTTATCAGTCTCTTAAAGGGAAATTGCACAATACAGTTGCTCCTTTCATGAGTTAAACATTATTTCTGTACTGTGAGATTCAGTTTCAGTTTGAGTTTTACCGCAACATTGTTAAGATCTTTCCTCCTCCAGGAGAACCACCAGCGGCCAGACTTTTTTGGCATTTTATCTTTGACCAGTTGCTCAATGGTGCTCTACAACACAAAAAACAAGTCATTATCTCTGAACGATTAGTCAATGAAGCAGTAATCAAAGATCTCTGACCTGACCTACCTTTGGTAAAGTCTTCTGGAAAGCCTGAACTGACAGAATCATTGGCGCTGCCACAGCCCAGTTATAATATCTGAAACAAAACCACCACAAATCTAAATAAGAGCCATATCATAATATTATCATAGTGCATATGTGATAAAATGATCATTATAAAACTGATAAATGGCTCTGGCTCTAAAATCTGATTGGATGAGCCACATTTAAAGCCGATAGTAACTTCGCACCAGTAACTTCACCTCAGTTTCATAGAGTATTAATGTGCCAAGTTTGTTGGCAACTGTAACCAACCTCCAGTTAGACTAACTATTTTACTAAGAACTGTTTAATGTGATTACTATTGAACATTGTTGTACTGCAGATTGCTGTTAGCAACCGTTTTTGTTGCCTACTGCTTTAATAAATGAATATTACACATGCTGACTTTGAGTTGATGCAGATGACAAGGTTCGGGTCTTCAATGATTCCAGGGTTGTTGACAAAGTCTTGATACTTAACAAGATGCTCCATGAACTTCTCTGCAACACACGCAAAAAAAAAAAAAAAAAAGTGTAAAAATACAGGAAGAGCCAAAGATATCAACCTAAATAATTTTTCTGTCCTGAAAATAAAATGCTGCATGAAACAACAGAATCACAGCCAATCATAATATATTTAATGTTCAATACATGGACCACAAAACCAGTCATAAGGGTCAATTTTTTTAAATTGATATTTATACATCAATAAATAAATGAATAACCTTTCCATTGATGTATGGTTTGTTAGGACAGGACAATATTTGAAAATCTGGAATCTGAGGGTGAAAAAAAAAATCTAAATACTGAGAAAATCGCCTTAAAAGTTGTCCTAATGAAGTTCTTAGCAATGCATATTACTAATCAAAAATTAAGTTTTGATATATTTATAGTAGGAAATTTACAAAATATCTTCATGGAACATGATCTTTACTTAATATCCTAATGATTTTTGGCATAAAAGAAAAATGGATAATTTTGACCCATCCAGTGTATTGTAGGATATTGCTACAAATATACCCCAGCGACTTAAGACTGGTTTTGTGCTCCATGGTCACATATGGTTATTTGGAGCAGGAGTGTAGACCAATAAGATGGGCGGAGCTACACGGCACACTGAGACAAAAGCAGAAACTAAAAAAACAAGAAATCTGTTGCTGTCGTGCCTAAACATGGTTGAGATTTATTGGTTAGGACACAGTGTTCGTCTCACTCTTTACCTTTACTGATCTGACTGATGTCTCCTCTCCCGCACAGAGACATGGTCACGTCCAGCGTGTCTGTGGTAGAGTCGGACAGATACTCGGTGCCGCTGTCTGCGTTAGTGCTGCCCAGTGACTGAGGAGACAGCTGACCCGAGGGAGGAGACGAATCCGGCCCATGAGTCGAGCGCAGATCCGACGACTCTGTCTCACTGAAAACATGGAGGGACAGGAATTAAACTACCAGTCAAACGTCTGGACATTCATACTCATTCCTTATATTAAGCTTTTCCATATTTTAAATAATAGTACAGTCATCAGCCACTACCGCAGAACCATCAGAGTCATGGATCCGTCCACAGCTGATCAACACAGCATTTTTAGTGACTGATTCTTAAACTTCTAACTTTGGACCCCCAATACCTCTGAATACTCTTGTTTTGTGAAGAAACTGATTTAATGTATTGTTTGGATAATTACAGCCATTCATTTTCAAGTGAGAAATATGCAGATTAACAATCATAACGCAAAAACAAAGATGAAAAAAATATTTGTGATTATAAAAATCACAAAACAACTTTGCATAAATATATATAACACATAAAAACATAATAATAATTGATAGATTTTATTTTAGTTATTTAATAGATTTTATTGCTGTAGTCCTACAATCATTTATTTATTGCATCAAAGATAAAACAATTAAAATAATATTTTTGCTATTATTAATAATAAAAATAATAACACTCAATGAATATTATACTTTCATTGCTGTAGTGCTACAATCATTTATTTATTGTGTCAAAAAGCAAAAACAAAACAATAAAATAGATTTATTTTATGTAGATTTTATTTGTATTATTATTTTTGCTATTAATAATAAAAAATATACTCAATGAATTTTATATTATTTATTGTTGTAGTCTAACAATCATTTATTTATTGTGTCAAAAAGCAGAAATAAAAAAAATAAAAAATCTAATAAAATGTAATTTATTTATAACAAATCGGTTAAGCATATTGGTTAATAAAGCTTCTAACCTCTTTGGAAAATAGAGGGCAGCAGCTTCAGGGTCAAGACTGGAGAGGTCGTCAAGATAGATATCAGATGGTCCCAAATGATGACTCCGCTTGACTAGAAAAAACAAGACGTACAGTTCAGGTGAAATGTTTCAAATCATTTTCAATCACTGAACTAGTGCACTGGAATAAGTACAGATGTAACCCACTACCTTTCCTCTTGTCCTGAGAGTCTGCTGTTTTCGAGGACTCAAGAAGCATCGAATCCTCTGATTTGACGATGGACTCCAGAGCTGGTGTCACTTCAGCACCGTCTGCGTTCTGATTGGTCTGTGAAGTCTCTAATCCCACCCCCTCCTCTGAGCCTCCCACAGAGCTGTGGTGTTTTGGTAAAACAGTGATTGTGTCCGCTGAGTTTACCTCCGTTTCTGCTTCTAAAACCGTATTTGATTCAGTCTCACCGAATGTGATGGTTTGGATTTCGGATGTGACCGAGACATTATTCTCATCCCAGGTTTCTTGGCTTCCTACACGAGCCACAGTGTCTAAACTAGCTGCACTACTGACAGAACTGGTCTCATGCATTGTGTTAGTAGAGCTGGTTATATTATAGGTTTGAGTGTGATTGTCTGTGCTGCTAACTGTGCTGTCTTTGGTCTCTTTGTTTTCCAGTGCAGTCCAAGCCTGTGGGAAGGAGTCGTCTGCGGACTGAAAGGTCACTACACGCGTTTTGGTGACGTTGGCGTCCAGTTGTGTGTTAATTGAAGATGAAACAACTGCGTAAGTGTCATCTGAAGGAACAGGGCTGGTTGTACCAATCTGAGGTTCAGGTCTCACCACGGTCACCGTCGCTGTAGAGTCAGTGCTGTCCAGGTCAACGGACGTTTGTCGATGGATGGTGCGGAAGTGGGAGTGGCCAGAGGGCGTGATGGGCGGGTCACGCAGCGAATCAGATTCATCCCTCTCTGCCTGACACACCTACACAAACACAAGAAACACTGAGTCAGCTGCTCTGTGCCCTTATAAGGCAGCATCCTAATGAAATTAAACTACACTACTGTTTAACATTTTTTTTATATGACTTTGAAATAAGTCTCTTCTGCTCGCCAAAGCTGCATTTATTTGATACAGTAAAACAATAATATTTTGAAATATTATTACAATTTAAAATAAGCATTTTCTATGTGAATATCTATTAAACTGTAATTAATTCCTGTGATCAAAGCTGAATTTTCAGTCGTCAGTGTCACATGATCCTTCAGAAATCATTCTAATATGCTGATTTGCTGCTCAAGAAACATTTCTGATCATTTTTAATGTTGAAAACAGTTATGCATTTTTGTGGAAGCTGATATTTTTGTTTCAGTATTCTTTGATGAAATAAAAAATATTCATAAATATTCATTTATTTAAAAGAAATCTAACTGAGCCTAAACTTTATTATTATGTTATGATAGTTAAAGGGGTGGTTGATTGTGATTTCCCTTTAACGTTAGTTAGTGTGTAATGTTGCTGTTTGAGCATAAACAATATCTGCAACGTTACGACGCTGAAAGTTCAACGCAAACGAAGATATCGTCTTATAAAATTATGGCAGTTTAATGCCTACAAATAAGGCTGGTAAGAACTACAACGAGCTACTTCCCGGGCTGGTGACATCACAAACCCTGAAATTTACATAAACCCCACCCCCGGGAACATGCAATAAAGGGGGCGGGGCCATGCTGCGCTGCTTTAGAGAAGAGGAAGACTTGTTGCCATGCCGTCAAAACTAGGGGTTCACAAAAAAAATCTATTCATATATGAATCGCGATTCTGTCTTCTAACGATTCTAATGGATTCACAAGTTTCAAAATCAATGTTACAACTTTAATCAGGATAAAAACGTATATTAGAAGCTAACATAAGCAGTGGCATTTACAAATAACAGCGTATCTAAAAGTATGAGACAACAAACAAAAAACATGGTATTCTGAAACATCCTATAAGAGCCGTGTTTGCACAGGTTCTGCGCGATCCTCTTCACTAATATCATCTGCGTCTAATTCGGGCTCAAATTGATAAGCAATACTGATGACGTCATTGTTTACAATATAACCGGAGCACATGCCGCTGAGATGAGTTTCTGAGTGCGCACAACACACTGGGCCAGCTAACCAATCTGAGCCCATCGCGTATTTCTGAGGGAGGGACTTCATAAAACCAGGAAATCATCAGAGCGTTCATAAGAGAAGGGACAGAGCGGTGTAGAATAAAGGTAAATTATGTGAAAAATAATGTTTTTTTTTTGTTTTTTGTTTTTTTAAAACGAAGCGTTATCACATGTTAGACTGCACCCCATAAACACAATCAAAGCCTAGAAGAAGAAAAAAAAACATTTAACCACCCCTTTAACTAAAACCATAAAAAAGTTATTTTAAATACTGAAAAACTGAAATAAAATAAAACATTTAAAAAGGTAAATTTTTTCTTTAGTTAGATGCCAAGGCAACACTTCTTATTAATTATTTTAAATTGTCAATTAGTTTAAATTGCTGCACTAAAATAACTAAAACTAAATAAACTAAAACTAATAAATAAAAACTATATAGACATATTAAAAACAAAACCAATAAAAATCACAAATGCACACAAAAAAATTACTAAAACTTTCAAATTAATGTGAAACCAGAAAATATAAAAATAAATTCTAATACAAAATATTAACAAAAACTATAACAGTATAAAATAACACTGCGCTGTTAACGGTTACTCACAGGTGCCACACAAACAGAGCTCAAAGTTAATAAGCACAGAAAATAATTAGTACACAAAACTGGGTAAAATATTTTAATTTTAATAGTCTATTTTCTATCAATGATAAATAAAATACTAAAAAAAAAAAAAAAAAACTCTTTCAAGCATCTTGGATGATTTTTTGTTTTGACTGAGCTGAATGCAATGCATTCTGGGATTGATACAGAAACTCCCACAGACTTAAACTGAATGAGGCACCCAATCTATATCTAGAGACCAGAACATCACAGAAACTTGAGCGTGGACTTTTTCCCACCAGACAGTGAGTTTTGCACATGCAATCATCACTCAAACATTCTTCAGAAAATGTAATCTAATTTTTTAACAGTCTTGTTCAGAGTGGACATATGATGTCTAAAAATACTGCCTACGTAGGCAGCTTAATTGGTTTTGGAACATTCTGGCGAGACTATCTGCGATGAAATCTGTATGCATGCAGTAGTTGAATGCAGCACGGTACCTTGGGAAAAGCGCCCCAGTTCCACTGCATCTGAGGCCCTAGAGACTCCTGCGGCTTACATAACTCTGAATCACTCTTAGGAGAGGAGGGACGACTGAAGAACACACTGCAAACAGAGACAACACAGCAGAGCTTTGCATTCAGATATCCATAATATAGACAGAGAGAGAACATATGGGCCGAACTACATCATTCAAAGACGTTTAAGGATATATAACTACCTCTCATTAACAGAACACTCTCCATCAGAGTGAGGATGAACGTCTCTGCTCTGAGCTCCAGACGGTTCCTCGAAGGGCTCCTCTGACAGCGAGTAGTACACAGACTTACTGTAGAGAGTAAAAACACAAATCATCAGTGACCTGGGTTAGGTTACACCAGCTGTCTGTATGTTTTTACTTTAAAGGGACAGTTCACCCAAAAATGAAAATTCTGTCATCATTTACTCACCCTCACGTTATTCCAAAGCTGTACAAGTTTCTTTCTTCTGTTGAACACAGAAGGTGATATTTTGAGGAATGTAGGTAACCAAACAGTTGCTAGTAGCCATTGATTTCCATAGTATATATATATATATATTTTTTGTCACACTATAGAAGTCAATGGGGACCAGAAACTGATTGCTTACACACATTAGTCAAAATATCTTCTTTTGTGCTCAGCAGAAGAAAGAAACTCATGCAATACTTGAAATACTTGAGGGTAAGTAAATGATGACGGAAGTTTTGTTTGTGTGTGTGTGTGTGTGTGTGTGTGTCAAAGAACTATCCCTTTAAAAGGGAACATAACGTCCACATTACAGGCTTTGTAAGTACTAGGTAGTTTGTAATCAACTCTGTACACTGTAAAAAATAAATCTGTGGAATTTATTCTAAAAATGGCAGCTATGGTTACCAGAACTACTGTAAAACAATATGGTAGCAACATTTTTTCAAGTTTTACAGATTAAACTTAACTTAAATTTACAGTAAAAGAAATCGTATATTTCATTAAAGTTCATCACGAGTAACCTTTCCACAAGCTGAGGCAAATATTAATATATAGAAGGTGCACACAGTGTCATACACACAAATACAAAACACCATAAAACAGATGATACTAAAATAATGCAATAAATATTCATTTAATAAAAAGGATGTAGGATAAAACCCAACATACAAATTCCAAGTATGGGGCCCCCACACAATAACTTTGTGTCCTTTTATGCTTAACCCTTATTTTGCTCGCTTACTCTAGTTTATTTATCCCTTCACAACCAGTAATTAGTCAACCTGCTGCTGTTCTAAAGCCAAATTAGGCTACCTTATTTTTTTTCAGATCACAAAAGGAAGACATTATCAGAAAAAAAGAAAAATGCTTGCACTTGATCATTTAATAAACTGTAAACGTTTCCAATCTTTTTACAAACAAAAAAACTATCCCATGCATCTCATTCCATATTCCAAGTGTTTATGCTTAACCCTTATTTTGCTCGCTCGCTCTAGTTTATAGTTTATTTGTCCCTTCACAACCAGTAAGTAGTCAGCCTGATGCTGTTCTAAAGCCAAATTGGGCCACATTATTTTTTTGAGATTACAAATGAAGACATTATCCAAAAAAATAAATAAATAAATAAAAAAATGCTTGCACTTGTCCATTTAATAAATTGTAAACTTTTCCAATCTTTTTACAAACATAAAATTATCCCATGCAACTCATTCCATATTCCAGGTGTTCTGAAGGCATACTGTAGGGTTTGCCGAGAAGCAAATCGAAAATGAAACCTATTATTAAGGGAAAATCTCCAGTCATTGCACTCGTGCATTTATACGAGCACGCGGCAGTTCGCGCCGGTGCGCCTAGGAAAAGCACACAAGAGAGTCATTTTGAAACATCAAGATAAATAAAATTGTGACTTGAAACACAATATCTCTGTTCTGAGACAGTCAGATAGTATTATACAGCCTAGAATTTGCGCAAAGAGCGCTCCCTCATGTAATCACTGTAGCTGTCACTCAGTTCATTGCGATCTCACGACGTTCCGTTAATAAGCTCTACACTGCACAATGAATCTCTTATTTACACCGTATCTACACTTTGTTATAATGAGATGATGCCCGACCTTGCAGGCTACTCAGCACTTGACAAAAACTCGGCATTTTGATCGGTGAGTGGATTCTAACTTAAACACTTCTGGTCACTGCGTTCAAGAAATCAGCGGATATGTCTGTGAATGGCTACATTGCTCAACGCTGCATATATGTTTCGCCAATATCAGATGGGGCCCCCTGATTCCCCGGGGTCCTAAGCGGCCGCTTACCTCGCTTATTGGTTAAGTCCGCCCCTGAAGATGACTGTACATTTACTAGCATTTTAATGTAAAATCACACGAAATGTCACATTTTTTACAGTGTATATTTAATTTGGTTGCACCATTTGTTCTGAATGCAGAATGTTTACCATTAATGATGATATGAATGATGATGACAATAGCAGCTTTCAAATAAGTGAGCTGTTTTGACATGTCGTGAATTTGAGTTTTTCCTTGATTCTAACTTCTTTTGTCTCATGCAACTAACAATAAAAACTAACTGTACAACTTTATCACGAATAACATACACAGATATCTGCGTATGTGAATAACATTCAAAAACTGTATTTGAAATCAATAAGGATCGATAAAATACTGATACCAAACAATTATTAAAAAATGACATTTATTTATTAAGATTGATTTTATTTGACATGCACACAGAGACGTGGTGCTTAGGTCGGTTTTGTGTTGCTAACAAAGTAATTTATTCACATAATATTCTCTTGCTTAAAATGTAAATAAGTGTAAAGGATTGTCTAAAGGACTGAAGTTTGTCAGGTAAAATAAAAACAGAAATAAAAAGTAAAAAAGAAAGAAATAAAATAAAAAGTTTAATAACGCAATTCAGTCAGTCTGCTATTTTAATCCAACCGTTACTCCTAGTTGGAGGCATCCATAAATATTTAGTTTATATGCACGGTTATGTTTCAACTATGTTTAATGGTGCAATGCAAAAATAATTTCTGGTAGTAGTGTAGCCCTCTTGAGCTACAGCTTCATGAAATAAGCAGCCAACAATCTTACATTGATCAGACAATCTCAGAATGTAAATGTACAATAACATTAGTAAACCTCTAACCTTGCGGCCAAAAGCGACTCTTCCTTTAGGAGATCTTGATCTAGACTTTCTTTCTCGTCTGAGGAGGAACTGGCCTCCTCTCGCAGATGCGTGTCCGAACGCGCTCGCTTCCTGCGGCGCTTTTTGCGGCGGCTGGAGGAGGACGTGATGCTGGAGGGAGACTCGGTCACCTCGGACACTTCCGGGACATCGGTGGGGATCGGAGAGGTGCAGAGGTGAGCGGGAACCCGCGTCTGAGACGGACACAGAGAGAGTATCGTGAAAACCACAGCAGAACATTACAGGAGAGATTAGAAACTCACAGTCATACAGACCTCAAAATCCTCATTCTCCTCCACGAAAAATGCCTCTCCGTTATCTCCCAGCTTCATATGCAGGCTCACAGGCTCTCCATTGATCTCAATATCCACCTGTGGAGGGACGAATACAGTGCTTACATGAGCTGAACGAGGAGCAGCATGTCTTAGGCTTCCTGGTTTAGAAATACAAATTCTTAAAAACCAAGGGATATAAGATTTTCTTCACTCGTTGGAAAGAAAAATGATGTGCTATGTGGAAATACTCAAGCCTCATTCATTATCCATGAGCTTGTTAACATATGAATGCCATATATGTTACATAAAGAAGACTTAAAGGGACAGTTGCAAAAAAAGGGGGGGGGGGGGTTAATTCTAATGGTCAGAGAGAGTAGAATGTTGCATTAAATGTGCATTAAATTTGTTGTAAAATAAAATGTTAAATTATGTTCCATTATTAAGTTTAATTTAATTAAATCTAACTAAGCTAAATGACATGCAATTGCTGTTGAACGACAATATAACTGCCAATAAATTAATATGAAATAAAAAAAATATATATATTATTCATTAAATAGCCAAGTTTTCATTTAACAGCAATGGAATTTTATTTAACTTAAATTTACTTAAATGAAATTAAATATAATTTACCATTTTAAATCTTATTACTTTTAAAAGCAAATTTATTGGCAGTCCTGTTTTTATTTAACAGCAGTGGAATTTTAACTTAACTGAACTTAATTTAATTTGACAGCAAATTTAATGCAATGCATACTTTCATTTAGCAATATTATTTTACAAGTTAAGTGAAATGTAATTGCTGTTGAATGAAAATGTGACTACCATTATATTTGCTGTAAAATAAAAATAAAAATTAACTAAAGTCAAGTTTAAGTTAAAATTCCACAGCTGTTAAATGAAAATGTGACTGTCATTGCTGTAAAATAATTAATTAAATTAAAGTTAAACTGAATTCAGTAAATTAAATGCCATTGCTGTTAAATGAAAACATGACAGTCATCACTGTCTAACAAAATGTTTTAATTCTGTTAATCATTTTCATTCTGACAAAATGTGCTAGCTGTGTTTTTGACACATTTATGAAAACGCTTGCACATCCTCATAACCATTTCCTGCTAACAAGATGTTCTACCAACAGTCTGGTGTTTAAGTTTGGTTAGTTCTGAGAAAGAGGAACATTCTGTCAGACAAGCAAGACAGCTTTAACTTAACAATTGCTCAATCTGAGCAGGACAGATGTTCAGCATATAAACACAGCTGTCACATAACAACCAGCACTAATAACTAGTAACTGATGGTAGGTAACTTGAGTTTAAGAAACGTCCACCTCACCACTTTCTCTTTGGAGCGCAGGACTCCGAGTTTCCCGAAGCGCACATGAAACGGCGAGCACTGGTAGCTGCCATCAGGCTGGCGAACCACGATGACGTCGATGCCTCCGGTGAGCGTGGCTGGATTCAGACCGCGATACAGTTCCTTCACGGTCACAAACACCGTCTCTGCCAGCTGACCCACGTAGTTCATGGTCTGGGACTGAAGAACAAGAGACAAAGAATACCAATGTGCAGTTTAGATCATATTTTTCCAGAAGTCCCCTCACTGTCTTCAGAGATGTTCCTGAGACTTAAAGTACAACTGTGACCTTTGCACATGGAGCAAAAGTCAGACAGCGCAACATCTCAACTTTATCATCATGACATGTTGGCAGATTTGAAGTCGTGCCAAAAACTACATTGCCTACATTTCTAAAACTGGATCTGACATAATATAAATCTGACAAATACATGTTACGCAATATTGTCAGGTGTGTTAACAGACTAGAATGACTGTGTTTGTTCCTCATCTCTTTAGTGTAGGACTGTAAGAGTGGAGCAAGTTATTTTTCTTTAGAATAACCTGCACTGATGAATCATTCACAATAAGATCAGTCCAGGAATTAAGGAGAAGGTTAATAGTGTGAAATATGATTTGATTTATTGTTGACATTAAGAAACACCTTAAAGAGTTGAAACTTCTCCTTTTCCATTCAAGCTCACAGTGGTCTTACATCACGGTTAGACTGAGGACAACATAGCTGGTTAAATACATATAAATAATATTTATGTAAACAATATATATATATATATATATATAAAGCAACATGCTAAAGTTGATCCACAGGATCAACTTAAAGAGATTTCTGGCATTAAAAGGTCTAAATTATAGCCTTATATAAAGTGTAACTCTAGCCTTATAGGCCTGGTTTCACAGATGGGGCTTAGACTAAGCCAGGATTAGGCCATAGTTCAATTAGGAGTTTTAAGTAATTTTATAAACGTGCCTTAGAAAAACAACATTACTGGTGTGCATCTTGAGACAAAACAAGGCCACTGATACATTTTAAGATCAGTCAGTGCAAGTTTCTTACAGTTTAAACAGCTCAGACTTACATTTTAGTCTGGGACTAGGCTTAAGCCTTGTCTGTGAAACCAGGGGATAGTGTGTCAACCTAAGGAAAAACATTGCATTGGAAATACTTTGCAAAATAATCATATAAACAATAAACAGAAAACAGTATCGCCATGACACATTTGTGACCAGACCTGACCTTTTCGATTTGATTAATTCTGTCATTAAATTCAAATTCAAACAGAATTCAAACTTATGAAAAGATTTTGGATGACAATCAAACATAAATACAAACTCAGTTCAGCGTTTGGCTCTGGATTTGACGCCCATTTAGAGATCAGGGTGTCTGATGGCTAATATAAAGACAAATAAAACCTTTGAAATACAATTTCATCATAAGACAAATATGAAATTGCTGAAATTACTTTAACACCCTGTGCCACAAACACATTTTAAACCTGTAAAGCTTGACATATGAAATAAAAGTCAGAGAAAAATCTAAATTTAAAGACAGAAGTTTGCATAAGTGTTTTTGTTGAGTATTATATTTTGGTACGTCAGGCTTTTATGGCTCAGATAGTCTGATATAGTGAAAATATGGAAGAAAAAACACCTTTTTATTTAGAGGCCCAAACTGTGCAAAAATATGCAATTTGGTGCAAATGCTGATATTTATATGACGAAATTCTGATGCTTGTAATGTAAATCAATGAAATCAACAGCGTCGCATAAAATGATACAAAAATATCAGTCGTTACTCAATATCACCAATAATGTCTCAGTAAGATGATATTTTTTGAATGCTTAGTTTGTTGATCATATAATGCGATGCAATATATTGATTGAGGGATGAACAAATAAACGTTCCTGATGATCATATTTTTGATATTTATATTTTTTCTAAAAAATCATCAAGCAACCCAAAGTTTCTTGAGTCCAGTACGTGTTCATCTTGAAATGCTACTAAAAGTTATTCTTACGTTTACTTGATAAGAATTTGATGGCAAAAAGACACGTGAAGCACAAGCTGAAGGAGGACTTTTGTACAATTAAACTAAAAGACCTTTTACTTGCTTAAAAAAGTCTAAAATATCAATTAGACGCCAGAAGGCATAGAGTAGATTGTGAGTGACATGTTTAGCAGCAAAGTTTTGATCATGTTGATGATGATTTAGAGGCCTTTGTGTATAAATATGCGACCCTGGACCACAAAACCAGTCATAAGGGTCAATTTTACAAAATTGAGATTTATACACCATCTGAAAGCTGAATAAATAAGCTTTCCATTGATGTATGGTATGTCAGGCCGAGAAATTTGATATTTGGCCGAGATACAACTATTTGAAAATCTGGAATCTGAGGGTGCAAAAAAATCAAAATACTGAGAAAATGGCCTTTAAAGCTGTCCAAATGAAGTTCTTAGCAATGCATATTACAAATCAAAAATGAAGTTTTGATATATTTACAGTAGGACATTTACAAAATATCTTCATGGAACATGATCTTTACTTAATATCCTAATGATTTTTGGCATAAAATAAAAATCAATCATTTTGACCCATACAATGTATTTTTGGCTATTTCTACAAATATACCCCAGCGACTTCAAACTGCTTTTGTGCTCCAGGGTCACAAATGATACAGTAGGCTTTACAGGGTTAAAAAGCACACTATCATTTCTCAAACTGAGGAAATTCTCCTGCTCTGATGATCCACGATGAGCACCTACCCAGAGTGACTGATGATGATGACGATGAAGTCCTTTAAAACCTGGAACCCTCCACCCTTCAGCTGCCATCGAGGAGTAAACACCTCCTTCATCCTAGAGCTGAGTTAACTATCTGGACTAACTAAACTATCCACATCCAGAGCCTATTTTACTTACATTCAAGCCCTTATTCGGTGTCTCTCTGTGATGGTTGAGTGCGAAACGAACAAAGAAGGGGATACTGGTGATTTTGAGAGAGACCCAGTACATTCAACTGTTATCTCTCTCTGTCTTTCTGTCTCTCTCTCTCTCACACAAACACACACACACACACACACACACACACACATCTACACAACATCTGTAACACATCACATGTCTAAAATCACACACACACTGTGATCTGACTGCACACACAGCATTAAAAACTATTATTCCAACATTAAACCAGCTAAACATGAAAACAACACACACACACACACACACAGCATGAAAGCCATGCCAGCAGTTTGTAACAGGCTCAGCCGTTCTTTTCATCTGCTATTGTGTGTGTTTGAGAGAGAGAGAGAGACAGCGAGAGAACGACACCGGCTGTTTAATTCTGTCGGACGACGCTCTAAATTCACAGACTGATGTGAACATTCCCGTCGATGAAGCTTCTGTTCAACATCACATTAATCTTGACGATGACTCAACTCAATACTGATGTACTGATGTCAACGCTGACCATCACACACGAGTAAGTGAGCAAGATCGCAGCACAGTTACTGTCTGTCAATCATCTTCATGACCTTAATGACCTCTAAACTAGCCAGAATTCATTAACATACCTCAAAATCTGTGTCATTTCAGCATGTTTACAACTAGTGCTTTCTATTTGTGTTTAAAACTATTTTTAGTTTCAAGTGTGTCCAATTGTTTGACTAATACTGAAAATACACTACCGTTAAATGTTTTTGAATGAAGTCTCTTTTGCTCACCGAGGCTGCATTTATTTGATCAAAAATACATTAAAAACAGTAAAATTCTGAAATATTATTACAATTTAAAATAAGTGTTTTCTATGTGAATGTACTGTAAAATGAATTTTCAGCATCATTACTCCAGTCTTCAGTGTCACATGATCCTTCAGAAATCATTCTAATATGGAGATTTGCTGCTCAGGAAACATTTCTGATTATTGTTGTGCTGCCCAATATTTTTGTGAATACACTTTTTTTCCAAGATTCTTTGATGAATAGAAAATTCAAAACAACAACATTTATTTTGAAATTATATTATATTATTATAACGCATATAAAATATTCTTTTTGAACAGTAGTTTGCATGCCATTGGTTATCTCAGTCTCTAACAATACTGTAAAGACCATCGACTCTACCGTGTGACTCCACCGCGCAGTGACACCGGCAAAGGATATAAGTATCGCTTTTTATTTCCTCTTTCCTACTACTTGTTTCACTTCTGTTTCAGTTTTTATAACCATTTCTTACTATGTGTAAGTAAGTTGTGGTTTTTTAGCATGTGTGTTTGGCAATGTTACTTATTTTTATGGATTACTGATAAACTACTGTCGTTTGATTTGCATTTGTTATTTATTTTAATTTTAGTTCAATTATGTCTAAATTTATTATGTCTATATAGGTCTTTCATTAAGTTTTAGTTTTATTTAATTTGAGTTATTTTAATACTTCAACAAACTAAATGGAAATGAAATAATATATATTGAATTTATAAATGTGTACGTATGTATATATATATATATATATATATATATATATATATATGTGTGTGTGTGTGTGTGTGTGTGGTTGTACATACACATATGTAGTTTTTTTTTTTGGTGTTTGGCTTAGTGTTATGTTAGAATCATTATTATACTCTTACACCTTTTGTTCTCTAATATTTTGAATTGTTTTTAGCTTTATTTTTTGTTTTTCAATTAAATGTTAAGTTTTGAAATATTGTTGTATGCATTTGTCACTTTTATTTAATTTCTTTATTTTTAAAATTTTAAATTTTTAGCTTTTAATTTTGAATCTGTTTTTAGTTGTTTTAATACTACATTTGATTGCTTCTGTTGTCCTCATTTGTAAGTCGCTTTGGATAAAAGCGTCTGCTAAATGACTAAATAATAATAATAATAATAATAATAATAATAATAATAATACTGACAACCGAGATAAACTTCATGGCAAGTTTTTCACAAATCAAGGCAAACAAAACATTCAACAGGAAACAAGCAACACAGCATTGTATTTGATCAGGACTGATAAAGACTAACCAAAAACAATCTTTTAATATCTAAAATCAACTTCTAAAATAATAGATAAGGCCTACTCGGTAAAACAAAGCAGAAATGAGCTACACCTCATCATTTACAAACCCTAGAGAATTTGTGCTCATGTTTCCGTCCCTAAGAATGAAAACATGAGAGAAAAAAAAACCCTGTTTAACCCCATTTTAAACGTTTAACAGGGGAAACTCTGCTGACTGAATAAAAACAATCAACTGAACAGTAAAAACAACTCAACAAATCAAGGATTTCCAGAGTAAAAAAGAGCATTAATGCAAATGTGTTGTTTTGTCCGACTGCGTGTCCACTGTCAAAGATCAAAGCCATACAATTTGCAAACAGTATTAACAATTTGCCAACAAAACCCTCTATTTAAGGTTTGTTTAAATGTTATTCGATTTCTTCGTTTTATGTTTTTATATTGTAAACACTAAAGATTAATATAACAACGTCAGAATGATGTAGTTACGCTCTTCAGTGAACAAAAACACAACTCAGCTCTTTACAAACACTAAACACTTGTTTCAGCTGAAAAAAAAAAAGATAAACAAACAAATTTAACCATAAAAAGGTGAAATTATGAAGTTAATGCGACTGCTCTTACCTCAAACACAACAGCGATTCATTAAAAAAACTTCCTGAGCGCTCACGCCCACGTCAGCACGTCAATCATATGACAACCAATGACAAGCTGGGACTCGCTTCAGGACACGCCCTCTTTCAGTGTGGCTCTGTTGACGTGTGCGTTTGCGTTCAGTTCCTCAAGTTTCAGTAAAGCACCGCTAGAGGGAGATTGTGTAGTGTTTATTTATTGTTTTCTTTTTCTTTTTTTTGCATTTATTTGTTTATTTAATAATAATATTTCTTAAATAAATAAATAAAAGCCAGCACGTACTAAATAACCCATATTATATATATATATATATATAGTGTGATATATATATATAATAATGTGTGACAGAGTAGTATTTTATATATATATATATATATATATATAAAATACTACTCTGTCACACATTATTTCTGCATGATATCTGCTGAATTGCATATTGTTCTGGAATAATATATGGAAACATACTGGCAATTACTTTTAATTTTAAATGATTTGGCAAAACACTTTATGTCAATCAAATCATGACCTTGCAGCGACTGTGTATTTATCATTGTGAATGTTAACGATGTGCATTCTAGCATATGTGTTATTCAAGCATTAAATAAAAAAATAATAATAAAATGATTAACACATTAAAAAATAAAATTGTGCTTATGCTCAGTTATCATAGTTTTTAGTGTTTAGACACTGTGTAAAGAGACACTTTGGAAACGGTAAACAGTTTCAGCTTTAATGATGGATAGAGGCCTATTCCAAGAACAGTAATATAATAACGTCCATAACAATAATAATAACTCTCTCTCTTGTTTGGTTCCTGGCTCGTGTCACACTTAATGGCTATGGAAGACAATAACTAAAGTGCTGTCATGCACAAAAGTGAGAGGTATTTAATATCAACAGAGTTATCTAATAATGTAGGAGGGAACAGATCTCTGTTATGAAGATTAATGGAGTTTCAGCAGCTTTTTTTAAGATCACTCTCTATCCAAGATGTACTAAACCAGGGGTTATTAAATTAGGATTAGGGGAAAACTTTGGAGTAAAAAAGCTGTGTAAATAAATAAATAAGTATATATATATATACACACATACATACATATATATTTGATAAAACTAACAAATAAAAAATATTATTAATATTAATATTAATAATAATAATAATAAAAATCCTATTATAAAATAATATTTTAATATTATAATAATATTTTATAATAACATTTTAAATTGGTATATAGTATATTTAAGTTAGTATAATCTGGGTCTTTACACATAAAAAATATACAGCTTAAATTGTAGGATGTTTAGGGGATCATAGGGGTCCATGGAATATATAAGATTGAAAAACCCTGTGCTGATTAATTACACTCTTAAAAATAAAGGTGCTTCACGATGCCGTAAAAGAATCTTTTTTGTCTAAAGGGTTCCATAAAGAACCTTTAACATCTGAAGAACCTTTCTGTTTCACAAAAGGTTGTTTGTGGTGTCAGAAGGTTGTTCAGATTATAAAAAGGCAAGAAAGAGATGGTTCTTTAAAGAACCTTTGACTGAATGATTCTTTGTGGAACCAAAATGGTTCTTCTATGGCATTGCTGTGAAGAACCTTTTAAGCGTCTTTATTTTTAAGAGTGTATGCTGATATGCTGAGGAAACTCTTCTGTGGTTTTGTGGAATGAACACAAAAGCATCCATCCATCCCTCTCACTCACACACAAACACACACACACACACACGTTTACTTAGCTATCCAAATGGGGACATTCCATAGGCGTAATGGTTTTTATACTGTACAAACCGTATTTTCTATTGCCCTACACCTAACCCTACCCCTTACAGGAAACTTTCTGCATTTTTACAATTTCAAAAAAACTTTGTTTAGTTTATTTTTAAACCCGTTTTACAAATGAGGACGTCCTCAAAGGGAGGTTTTTGGAGATTTTGTCAGGTTTACCTCACTTTTGGGTACAAATTTGTCCCCAAAATATGGTTAAGTAGGTACACACACACACAAACAGAGAGAGATGTGAGGCCAGTTTTCTCTAAATAAGGCAGCTTATCTCTTTTCCTGTCATTTCATGTTGATTCCTCTGAGTATCTCGCTCTCTGTGTGTCATACACAGACACAGGCTCAACATTCCTTGCCCTTATATGGCTAAATCCCTGCTGTGGGCGGGCTGTTTGGGAGAACGGAGACCTCTGATTGGCCGAAAGTAACATGGGAGGGACGCATTTCTCAAGCTGATGCTCTGGAGAAACTTTTGTGTCCCGAAAGTGTAGCAGACGGTCTTACTTTCCAGCACAGAGACACAGTCCAGCGGACAGCACAATCCATCAGCTGCAGCAGAGGTGAGTTATGATGTCTCCTTGTGCTCTGGTTTGGTTTCATGTGCTATAAAGTCTTATAAAGGCTTTCCACAGAAGCTTTGTATGAATATGGGACACTGAGGAAAGATCTGGATGGGGCTGGTGACGTATGTTGCAGCTATGGAGCTAAAACTGATCCAGGATCATCGCTCATAATGCCGAGCAAAGGATCTGATGGATATTTTAGGGCTTTGTTTGACTTTTTTCTTTGTTTTTAGTGCGGTTCAATGCATTTCTGTTATAAGAGTGTGTCCTTCTGTGTCCTTAGGTGTACAAAGCATGAAAGAAACTCTTGAGTTTCAAATACTGTGTTTTTCTTTGCATGTAGTTTGGCCATAATTGCTTCATCTGGAAAAGAGCACTTGGCTTTTTTTGTGCGGTTGAGGTCAAAAGTCAAGAGCTGAGACCCGTGACGTAACCACTGGCTGGAGAACACAACCTAAAACAGTAAAGCAACTCATTAACAGAAATCAAGAGGGCGACTATAGGGACAGAGTAATTTTTTTGAGCTTTTTCATTCAGAGGAGGTGAAACTTTACTGTTGTTAAACATCACTGCAGTTTTAGTGAAGCAACATGACTAGAGAGTTTGTTAATGTGTCTCTGAAAAGAGTCAATGAGGAATTCTGTGTGTTTGCCAAACCAATTTCAGAGGCAACAAACAAATGTGGGAGAACGTGACAGTGTCTGGTCATTTATGGATGTTCATAAGTGTTAAAGTCTGAGTACATTAGGATGTCCACTTAAAGTTCATTTTCATATTTTAACCACCTTTTAGACATGTTAGTTTGCGTTATTTAAAAATGATGGATGTTTTAGAGAGATGCAAACCAACTAAAACAGCAGAATTCATCAAATCCATAGATAATGCTACTGGTGATATCTGTGCTCCTGTTTTACCACCATAATGATGTCATTTCCTGTAAACAAGAACAGGAAAACAGGACAGAAAGTAACATTGAAGACAAAGAAAAACGAACATGTATCGGCAAATATTTAAACCCAAGTTTAACCAAACTTATCGAAATAAAATTCAAGAATATTGTTTTAATTAGAATATTGTTGAAATGCTATTTAAAGATGTTTAAGCCAATGCATCCAAATAAATGTCATAAATATTGTAGTTTCCACAGAAGTTTAAAATGGATCAACTATTAAAACAATATTTAAAACCAAGTTATATTAATATATTGTTTTATTGTTATCAATACATTATGACGTACATAAACGAGTGCATGGAGACGTCCTTCAGGATGATGAGCGTCTGATGTCCTTCAGCCGGTCGGTCCGTCTGTTTCTAAATTCCTACATTTAATCCTGTGGTGGAGCTGGACATTGTGATCTGGTGATGTGGTCAAACACACACACACACACACACACACACACACAGCCTGAAAATAAGCAGTTTGTTAATCAGTTATATAAATACTGGTCCTGCTTCATACTCATGAAACACACAGCACTGCAGTCAGAGAGTTTAAAACACAGCATTATACTGTACACCAAAATGAGGAAGCAATTGTAGGATATACATACAATTTTATCCATATATAGACAGTCAAGTGCTGTCTTCAGTGTAGGATTAATGTGATATGAAGACACTGAGCAGGACGTTTGCATACGGACCAGGACGGCTATGAACGGATCGTTCCACAGAATTTGCTTACTTTATTGAGCAGATATTGAGAAACTATGCATACAAGAGCAATAAAAACACAGATATGAAAATGACTGTTATAGCTGACTGCGGTCATCTAGATAGACTGAATAACATTAATTACACATGATGTATTCATAAATGTTGAATGTGTTTTGAAACAGATGGTTGTGAAATGTGTTGTTCACATCGGGCTCAGAAACAGAAACCGTCTGTAACATCATCTCTGATGCTCATGGCTTTATTGGCCTTTAGTCAGTCTTCTCTGTTTACGGATATAAAATGTTTTCTAGATCAAAGCTGACTAATATCCTTAAATCATCACCACTTTGGAGTTAATCGACTTAAAGTGACTTTCCGTCTGTCTATAAATGCTTGTAATCAAAAGCTCACTACAGTCCTGCTCTCAGCTGAGTTTGGCTGTCTAATGCTGCTTATGAGAGCTGGACATACAGTCATGGCCAAAAATATCAGCACCCTTTGTAAATATGGGGGAAATATATTTTTGGCCATGACTGTATACTGTGAGTCTGAGCAACTGGACCAGTGGTTTGATTCATATTCTGAATATTTTCATTTTTATTTTAGTCAAAGTTTTAGTAATTTTGTTGTTTTTGTCAATTTATGTATATCTATTTATTTATTGGAGAGTTGGACACATATATTTTATGTGAACATACTATAAGTCTGTGGATTTGGACAAGTGTTATTATAGGTTTCATTAATGTTTTGAAGTTTTTATTTTAATATTTTGTTTTCATTTTAAAGTTTTAGTAATTTTGTTGTTTTTGTCTTCTTTTTTTGTCCACCTTTTATTCATTTTTATTTCAGTTTTAGGTTGAGTTATTTTACTACATGTTAACCTAAATGGAAATAAGAAAAGTTGCCTTGGAAGCTATAGCTTATTTATAAGCTTATAAGCTTATTAACAAAGTTTTTAATAGTTTTAGTTTTAGTTTCTGAACTCTGTCACTGTCAGTGGTTATTATGCATGCATGATCACACTGAACTAATGATTTTTTACTATAAATCACACTGAAATCCAGTTCTGAAAGAACATAAGAATCTGTGGTTCACTGATTTAACATGAATGCATTTTTACAGATGAATAATGCTGACTCCACACAACTTTTTTTTTTTTGGCTGGACAGTCATATATCAGACACACGCTTTCCTGTAATGACAGTTGTTGGTTGACGCCCAAATAAAGTCATTCATGTAGCAGCACAGAGACACAAAGAGACATACTCCATCTAATAACAGCAACAACAACACAATGCACATGACAATAAAAACTACACAAGTTTCTACACAAGAAAGAACCAAAACTAAATGTGTCCTGCATGACAATGTGTGTACAGCACACACACACACACACACACACACACACACACACACACACATTATTAGCTGAGGAATCTTCCAGTCGGAGAAGATGTGGGGAGAATGTGACAGTGTTTGAGTAATTTAGGATGTCACCCCACAAGATCTAGTCATCTTACATGAGGACATCAAGCTCATTTTCATATTTGAACCATATCTTCAAATGTTGATTTGTGGGACTAAGTGTCTTTAACTACTAAGTGCTTACATTTAAATTAATCATTTGATACAATGCACTTCTTATGTGCATACATGTTTTACATTGCACTTACATTTGAAAATATTGTCTTAATTACATCTATAATTACACTGTTGACCTTTACCCCTTAAACCTAACCATAACAACAAACCTGCCCCTAACCTTACCCGTATCCCACCTTAATAGTAGCAAAAGTGTTTTTCAGTTCAACATGAACACAATAGGTACATCGTACCTAACAATTCATTCTTTTATTATTGTTTAAATACATATTAACACCTACAATAAAGTGGGACCGATTTGTGTATGTTAATCAAACAGGATGAACCCACAAGCACACACACACACACACACACACAAAAACATTACAGAAATCATCAAATCTATTGATAATATCCACTGAGGATTGTTTTCTTAATTAAAAAACTTATAAAACAACATCCCAGCTATAGCAAAAATACGTTATACGAACGGTTCACTAATAGTCCCATTAAGTTATGAAAATGTTAATTCTGAATGTTTCAAAAACATTCAAAATGTCCAGTTTATTAAATGTTTTAAAAACATTTTATTTAAAAAAGGTTTTTCACAAAATTAATATATTAAGGGAATAACCCATTTGATCATTTATTTTTATGATTATGAGAACGTTACTATTTAATTTTCTTTTGAACATTCTGAAACAAATAGTAACACTTAAAAAAATGTTAAATGAACAATCAACTAAAAGAAAAACTAATTCCATAAATGTTTTACTGTTAATGTTTTGAGAACATTATTAAAGATCAGGTAACTCTGAATAATCACCCTGCATCACAAAACAAGTAAAAGGCTTATAAGAATCACAAGGGTGTATTACTGATGGATTTTAAAACTTGAACATATCTTGAGCTTGTGTTAAACACAAACCTTTTTCTTAGGCAAAAAATGTGAACTCCTTTCAAGGTTTTGGCCAACAAAAATACACCATCCCCAATCTCAATCCTAGATTTTGCCATTTTCTTCAAGTTTTCTTGACCAAACACATCTACTGTGGACCCTGTAGTTGCAGAAGCATTAATGAACATCTGCTCTTTCCAGACCTGAAACACCGTCATCATGTCCAGCAAGCGAGCAAAGGGAAAGACCACTAAGAAGAGGCCACAGAGAGCCACTTCGAACGTGTTTGCCATGTTTGACCAGTCACAGATCCAGGAGTTCAAGGAGGCCTTCAACATGATCGACCAGAACCGAGACGGATTCATCGATAAAGAGGACCTCCATGACATGCTGGCCTCTTTGGGTGAGTCTGACGGAGAGGAACTGACATTATAATAGTCTTCTATATCAAATACTGACCTTTGCTTTGGTGTGTGTGTGTGTTACCTGTGCTCAGGGAAGAACCCGTCTGATGATTACCTGGAGGCGATGATGAGTGAAGCTCCAGGGCCCATCAACTTCACCATGTTCCTCACCATGTTTGGAGAACGGCTCAACGGAACCGACCCCGAGGATGTCATCAGGAACGCTTTCGCCTGCTTCGACGAGGAAGGATCTGGTAAAACAAAACTGCCTTAATATGTGACCCTGGAGGACAAAACCAGTCTTAAGTCACTGGGGTATATTTGTAGCAATAACCAACAATACATTGTATGGGTTTAAATTATTAATTTTTCTTTTATGCCAAAAATCATTAGGATATTAAGTAAAGATCATGTTCCATGAAGATATTTTGTGAATTTCCTACTGTAAATATATCAAAACTTCATTTTTGATTAGTAATATGCATTGCTAAGAACTTCATTTGCACTGCTCTAAAGGCGATTTTCTCAATATTTTTTGCACCCTCAGATTCCAGATTTTCAAATAGTTGTATCTCGGCCAAATATTGTCCTATCGTTTATACCCATTTTCAGATGATGTATAAATCTCTATTTGAAAAAATTGACCCTTATGACTGGTTTTGTGGTCCAGGGGCCACATATCAAGAGTCTGACCATAACAGATAGTAGTATAAAGGCCCAAACCTGCAAAAGTGAAAATAAATAAATACATGTAATAACAGAAAAATAAGTAATGCATGACTTTATAAAACAAATACTATTTATTTATTGTTTGTTTTTTAATTTTCATTTATTTTTGCATTACCTTTTATTTTCTGTATTTAATTTTAACTTTATTTTTCATACATTGGTATGTTATTATATCCACATGGATTTATTTCCATATTTATTAATGCATGAATTTATTTTTAATTTCTACTGTTTTGGGCCTCCATAATATGGGGTGACATATAGGAAAATTTTGTTTGTTAAGAACTGTTCACTGAAAGGTTCTTTGGGGAACCAAAACAGGTTCTTCTATGGCCTCATTGTGAAAACTTTTTGGACCACTTTTGGAACCTTTATTTTTAAGAGTGTATAGTTTATGACTTAAAGGGATAGTTAACTTTCAGTTGCTGTTCCCCATTGACTTCCATAGTATGGAAAAAAAACCACTATGCAAGTCAATGGGGACCAACTGAAGGTGAACTATCCCTTTAAGCTACTTTAATACTATATATAGGTAATACACTAGAATTTTAGAACTTTAATCAGCAAATAAAAGATATGGAAATGATTCTCTCAAAATGCAGAAATTATTCCCCAATATTCAGAGGCAGTTCACATCTTATACCTGCTTGGTCTACATATTAAACAAATGAACTGCTCTAGCTGCGTGTTTGATTCTCGTCTGCACAGGATTCATTCATGAAGACCACCTGCGAGAGCTGCTGACCACCATGGGAGATCGTTTCACAGATGAAGAGGTGGACGAGCTCTACAGAGAGGCTCCCATTGACAAAAAGGGCAACTTTAACTACGGCGAATTCACCCGGATTCTCAAACACGGGGCCAAAGATAAAGACGACATGTAGATGACCAGAGAGCATCAGCCGCAGCTGCACAGCACATTACAGACACATCAGCATCTAGAAGTCAAGAAAAACACATTTCATGGCATTAATATTGCATGATCTATAAAAGTAGTATTTTTTCTCTAAATGCATTCGATACAACCGGATTGCATTGCTAACAATCTGTGCAATGTGTATTTTGTTTTTATGAGGGACTACAGTATATGTTTGAGTAGGTTAAAGCAATGTACTCTGCAGCTGCGGCTGGACGTCTGTGCAACTGATGAAACCGTTACATTGGAGAAGATGCCATAAACCTGTAGAAAAGGTTATTTTTAGGTGTGTATTTAAAAGGATTATCAGTATCTCCCGCTCACTGAGCAATATTATCAGATATCAAAAACATTATGGGTATTTTGAAGTCTTTATAGAAAGACATTAATGTAAGCACAGAATGACAGATTCCTTAAGGTCATCTCCATTTTTCAAACTGATATTCTCCTGTTAAATCTGAGACGCAGACTTTGGGATATGTTCGTTTTTTGGTGGTAATGCTACTTGTATTTTCCCATCAAACCCTGTGAATATCTGGCTTATAAAATGTGTATTTGCATGTGGCAGCTCTCAGACATGAAGTCATCCATTATATGAACATGACACATTTTATACTGAAATAAAGATGGCCTCAAACTACAGTGAATTCTCAAAATCATTTCTGTGCATGCATAAATCAAAAGTACTCATTTCTGCAATTTCCATTACTCCACAACATTACTACAAATCCATGAAAAACAAAGCTTTATTTCTCTGTAATGCTTGTACAAAAGGACATCAAATAAAATCTTAAGGCAGATATTGCACAGACTAGTCCAAAGGTTTTCTAAGGAAGCAGGTAAGGCACAAATGCCAGTTTTACTGTCCTCAGTTATACATACATACACACATGATCATTAAACAAAATCCATGTATTTGGTCGTACAGGAGAGAGCTACACATATTTGATGTATATACACACACACGCACACACACACATTAAAAGCAGGTCTATGCCAGACAAAAACCTGAATGATATTTACATGTTTCACATTGTCATCCAAGACCCTTTTTGCAATAAGAACATCAATAAGACAGTTCCAGGAATATTAATATTGGTCTTTCTGAAGAGGTGAAAAAAATAGAGTATACTATATGAAAAATATAGAGTTACTTCCAGTACCCATCACTGTTACAGTAACTAACCGAACGATCACAGTGGTTTTGAAGTGTTAGTTAATTAGATCTGTAATACAGTTTGTGATGCTACAATAAGACAGTCGATTTCTCATAATCAGCTCAAACATGGCTTTAAAAAAAAAAAAAAAAAAAAAAAAAAAGCACCTTATAGAATTTAATTAAAAACTCCCTTTGTGATGTCAGAGAAGGAAATTAAAATAACTCAAACCCAAGATGGAAAGGTCAAATAAAAACAAACCTGAGATGTACCGAAAAACAACGAGAAACATGTACAGTACTACAGAACATGACCTCTGACCTTTGCACTGACCTCAATGAGAACTTACCTAGCAAACTAATCAGAATTATGGCATGTTTGAGAGAAAAATAAATTGAAATAACGTGAACCGCTTTATAAAAATACTAAAAGGTTAAAAACATTACTATAAAGACGAATCTGCACATGTTCTCAGTTTCATGGAAACTACGAGCATAAAATCATAATACATCTAGGATCTCTAGTGTCCAAAAAGAGAAAGAGACTGAGGGAATAGCTCATAAAATCATTGGAAAGAATGGTCTGTTTCGAAATATTATTTGTTAGTTCTCTAGATACATTCACAGAGAGAAAGAAGCACTTCAGCTCATCTCAGAGAGGTACGAACAGACTTTAAATTCATCTTGGAAATGCACGAAACTCCTTTAGCATCAAAAAACACTTTCAGTCTTCCCAATAAATTCGCTCATACTCGCTAACACATCCATATGATGTCTCCCTCTATGTAAAACACAATTATTAATGCTGATCATCTACTTCACCCAACAATACTGTCAGAACAATAATAATTTCAGCAAAAATAAAGCTACAGCCCTACGATCACGTTACATGAGAAGTGAAGAAAATCAATGCCGGCTCTGTCTTTGAGACGACCTCCCTCCCGCATCTCAGACAGACACGAGACGTGAGGGAGGATCTCCGCAGTACGATCAATTCCTGACAGACGGCACACGAGAGCGCGCTCGGACCTTATTCTGAGACCGGACAGACGGTCCTGACATAACCACGAGGAGGTGAAATTAGACTATAAAGTGCAGGAAATATGACAAACTACAAACACTATTGGGAAAGACTTTCAAAGCTGAGATTGTAGAAGTGGAGGCTTCGTCAGCAGTGGCTTTCAGGCAAATTCGGAGCAAAGTATTAAATCCAAGAGAGCATTTTTGGTAACTAATCTCTGATATTTAAATAATGCATGCTGGTCTTTGCATTCACAGATCTCTAATAAGTAAAGCATGCTATATGACACATTTACGTCGAACCCTAGTGGATACACTGATGCAAACAGGCAAAAGCAACTACATGTGGAGCTACTTTAATTAGGCCACTTCAATTACAAACGTTTAAATGAAAATCTCTTGTAGGGCTGGACAATAATTCAAAATCAATATGTATCGTGATATAATTTTTTTCAATAACGGTGATATGATTTTTAAACATTTCCGATATTTCGATTTAGACATTACCAGTGTTTCCCATACAGTGATTTATTTGTGGCGTTTGACTTTACGTTGAATAAACATGAGCACTGCACATTTCAAAATCAAAACGCGGCGCGGGTAATTTATATGAATGCATCTCTGAAGGGAACCGACTGTCTTCAGGATATTTTTGATGGCATTTTCATTTTATCTGATAAAGTAGCGTTCATGAGCGGAGCTGCTTAGATTACAGTCATTACTGGGGAAACCGCTAGTTCTACCCATAGACTGTAATCTACCGCTCTCACAGCGCCTCCTACTGGCAGAGATTCAGATTGCATTTTCAATAATAAGTCGGTCTCCAGCAACATATTTTTGTTGTTGCTCAATTTTTTTTTTTTTTTTCTTTTTTTCCCT